>ML786778.1:337023-376152 GCA_009831015.1 Picea engelmannii | reverse complement strand
GTGTATTTGTCTTGTTTATTAATGGATTATGCTATTGAACATGCTAACATTATATAATATCACCATATGCTTGCTTCGCTTGGTTGTTGAGGACTAGTTGCAAGTATATTTCTTTGGATCAAGTGCTCAACGGTGGACTTCATTGAATGTCTGGACGAGGTAGGCCTTTGATCTTGTCTTTCTAGCATATTTGTTTTCATAGAATACTTGAGAAGAGAGTTGATTTCTGTAGTCATTTCCGTCTATTGTGGTTTACCCTAGCCATAGAGAGATTTTCCCCGTAACACCTTTTAGTCCCCATCTCAAGATTGAATTTTTATTTTATGGCTATGATCAACTACCCCTTGGTGCTTGTAACTCTCACCATGTCAGTCATTTATGATCTGGGTTAGTTATGCAACCATCTTGGGGTGGATCTACTAGGACACATGATCTAGGGGAGATGCATGGTCTCTTACCCCTTTGTATTTGATGTAAAAGTGTTTCTATTTGTAAAGGTTGTCACACCTATGTATAACACACTTATTTTATTCCTAAGCATGGATCCCTCTCTTATGTATTCATCACACTTTGATCATCTACTATCATAGATGATTATGCATATGTTCTCTCAGTTTCATGTCTCTTGAGGTAGTGTCACAATTCTCAAAGAAGTACACATGTTCTGAGTCATTGGTCACATCCTCTGAGGGACATTTGGGCTAATTATGCACACATGGACATCCTCTACATATGCCACATTGGGGATCTTAGAATGTCGCTCTTATTTCACCACTTTTGGAGGTGTTGTCCATTTGATTTGAGGGCCAACCCACATGTGTGGGGTTTATGACAACCATGTGGGTGTTTTGGGATATGTTTTGACTTGGAGATTGATATTCCTTGCCTTATGGAGCATCTTTGCTTGATGTGAGGGCTTGCTCATGCCTTGGAGACTATTCTTGATGATTCCTTGAGCACATTATGAGGAGGCGCACATCCACTAGTTTTGAGGTCTTCTCCATGTTTCATGAGGTCATTCCACTTGAAGGATAGGAACGTTGGAGCCTTGCTTTCTTGGGAGGCTACCCTACCTTATTTTGAGGTCTCCACATCACTCTCTTATTGGAACATTGTTCTAGGAGAGAAAACATGCCCCATTTTTTGTGGGATGTTCCTCTTGCATGAGAGTTTTATGTACATGTAGCATCGTTTGAATTTGTATTGACTTAGTGTTGGACAAACATTTTGGATATAGTTTTGAGGAAAATCCCAAGTATGGAGGAGGTGCACAACAATAGAAGAAAGAAGAGAATGCATGAGTAGAGTGCGCAGTAAGGGTGCATTCAGAAGTGAAGTGCGTAGTAAAAGCATAATTGGAGGAGAATAAAGCATGAGAATAAAGAAAGGGAATAAATATGGAAGACAAAATGGAAGAAAAGGAAGACTAACAATTCGGCATGCAAAAGAAGAGAGATGCGCAAAAGTAGGAAGGCTAGCAGTGGGGAAGGCAAAAACAACATGCAAATGCAAAAGCAGGAAAAACACACCCGGACAAGGAGTCAACATGAGTTGTAATGAGTAAGAGTGAGTTGTAATTGGGTTTTGGGGTTAAGCAAGTAGGGTTTTGAGCCCTAGAATCCATGTATACATATGTAATGGGTTGGGTAGAATAGGTTGTTGACAATGAACGAAGAGAGTGAGAGAATAGACTGAGTATGAGAGAGGAAGTCTATGTCTGAGTGGAGAAAGAGAGTTGCAGAGAGAGGCTTGCACTGTAGAGAGGCTAGGAAAGATGGAGAGAGAGATATCTTGATATATATATGTAAGCATAGTGCACAATCCTGAGACGATTACAAAAAGAATAATGAAGAAGCCAATCATTTTGGACATAGCCCAAAGTTGGGTGAACCACATTAATTACTGTATCTACTTGTATTTTGATGTGATTGATCATGAATGTTCTCTTTATGCATGTTAGACTAGATATGTTGATTAGATGATCACTGTACAATAGTTATGAATGTTACAATGAATAGTTTATGTTGCAATCTGAAGTATAATGGTGCTATATAACTAAATTCACCAATTAATCAAGGACTAACACACATGATAATGCACACAAAATATATAAGCAATAATGAATAAGATGATCACCTGCCATCCCCTCACTACTGTAGAAACTTGGTTTCTGCAACCCCAATAGATGCCTTAGGTGAGACTTCACTTGCATGTAGGTGATGCCGAAGGGGCTGGTGTCTAAAGTGTTTTGTTGGTTAGAGAACTTGAACCTAGGGTCTTAAAACCACGTGCCAACAAATGGTTTTATTGCTGGGACCCAGAATTTGTGATTAAGGGAATTTTTTGGAGGTTGACTAAGAAAGAGATCTCAGAATGGATAGAAGGGAAGTAATGAGAATTTGCTTGAAAAGAGAATAAAAATCCTAGGATGAGCGATGAGCAATGGATGGAAAGGTATGTGTACACAAATATGCATGATATTTTCTTTGGAGAATTTCTCATTATTTTGATAGAATGGTTAGAAATATTAGTGGAGAATACTGGAAGGTACCGAACCGCAGCACCGAGAAACTAGAATCATGAGTTGGTAAGGCAAAAGAATTCTGTAAGTAACAAGACTTCTCGTGCAATTGATTTCTGGTTGGACAGTATATTGGGAGGTTATATTACATAATTTGCAGTGGATTGTACCCAGTCATACAGTGTTGTAGAGAGGGATTTCTTGAATGGCCCACGTGGAAGGTTCATGAAATCATTGGGTACACAGATAAATATGTTGTTGTGCGACAAGTGCGTGATGACAATGGAGTCTAATTTTTAAGGGACTTTGTGCACATAGGGGAACCGGGGGATGTTAGGAGGATAATCTGAAGGTAGGAAAGAATGAAGGAATAAGTGAAGAACGAAGGGAGGGATTGAGTATGCAAAGAACTGAAGTTGTCTCAGATGAAGAAGACGAGTTTGGAGTACTACATAGTGAAAGAAGGTGCAAGAGGCAGAAGACTGGGGTTGAGAAAGGATAATTGTGTAGTGATCATGAGGGAAGATAATACCGTGCAATCATCTAGATAATAGAAATACTGTACATATAAAGAGAGGAAGATAATTCTTAGTTTAGTCCTATAATAGAAGAGTTGGTAATTCCTACTCAGACTGGATCTTGTGTTGATTCCACAACCCCATGTGCATCACCTAGATCATGAATAACATTCGAGGAATTTTCAAAAGCACTCATAGTTACTGAGGGAGGACATAGTAGCAGTAACTAGAGCTGTGGAAGCAGTGCAAAGAGTCAGAGTCAACCAACATCGTCGAGGGAGGTACTACACAAAAAAACATGGCAGTGGTAGACAACACCCTGAGACTGCCTAAGTTCCATGGAGTTGGGTTGGAGGACCCATAGTAACATCTGTTCCTATGGAAAATGATTTGGGCTACAAAGAATGTCCAACATGAGGACGTAAAGATTGCGTAGTTGGAAACAACATTTAGAGGCCGCACACTAGTCTAGTACATGAAACTACAGAGTACCACACCTACAGGACAAGCCATGACATTAACATACATCAGACAAGGATTGTTGAAATAGTTCAAGAAGAAAAATTCTAAGTCGCAGTACATTACAAAATTGAAGGAAATCAAACAGGTGCAGAATGAACCAGTTTGGGATTATGACCAATGTTTCAATAATTTGATGGGTAGATTGACATTCCATATCCCTGATTAACAACACCAAGAATGGTTTATTGCAGGATTACTACCACACATTCACAGACCATTAATTCAACATAAGGTTGCATCGTAGCCTAAAGCATTGGATATCACAATGAAATTGGAAGCATCCCTTGCAGGAGATAGTGGAGGGATGGCACAAGTACAAATGCAATTAACTACCTTGACAATTCAATTGGCAGAACTCACAAAAGGGAAGGAGAAAAGGGAACAAGTTTGGTGTACTAAGTGTAGGACTGAAGGCCACCACAAGGACAGATGCCCAACATTTGTGAAGTATTTGGTGACTAGAGCACCGAATCCATTACTAGGAGGGGAACATTGTGAAATATATAAGAAATGGGGACATCATCCGACTGAGTGTACATTACTACAAGAATATTAGAGTACGCCAAGGAACTTATTTTGCAACTTTTGCAAGTTAGTTGGGAATGGAGAGAAGGATTTCCACGCATTCGATTTGATGAGGGAGTGTACTTCATATATGTATAACATTCATGAGGAGAATACTATGATAAAAGGAGGTGGTCTGCAATATAATAATCAGAGAGGCTTTAATCCAGGAAACAAAGAAACTTTTTGTAGAGGTTGATGAAGAGGAGGTAGATGACCAATAATATGTTACGATTGTAATCAACCAGGACACTTAGCTCTTGAATTCCCGAACCCTTATACAACCTGCACATACTGAAGAGAATTGAATCATGTAATAGAATATTGTCCTCAACTACTTGAGAAATGGCATGAAAGAGGGAATAAAAACCAAAATCCAAATTAGAATGTACAAAAGATATCAACTGAAAAATGCAATGAAGGACCTAGAATAGCATTCGTTACACGCTGAGGAACTAGAACAGGGGCTGATGCATGAATAGAGGGAAGCAGGCTGAGTAATGGGTAAGGGAATCAACAGGACCTATGCCAACATTCGACCCTCAATAAGAAAATGAGACATATCAGAGGGAAAGAAAATATATACTCAGACATGATTGGGTAGTATTAACATCCTCTGTGCCTCCTGTATGTGATCGTACTATGCCAGAGAGGACACTGGGGAAGGTAAGTACTATGAGAGAGTTTCTAAGAAGTTGCATAGAATCAATGAAATACGAAACTGCGTTGAATGCATTATGTGAAATGATTGATCATTGTGTGCAAGAAAAGGGTTTTTTCTATCGCACTGAGGGTAGTGAATTAGGTATTGCTCAGAAAGAGGACCAACAAAGAATTCAGATTAAGTTCCTAGATTGGGGAATATGATGAGGATAACATTGTTTTAGACTTATGTTTTGATGTGAATGTACTACCAAAGAAGACTTGGGAAATGATTGGGAAAAACAAGTTGATTTGGTCTCTTGTTCAATTAAGGTTAGCAAACCAACACAATATAGTACCAATTGGCCGATTGATAGGAGTACCTGTGAATATAGATGAAGTGCGTAGTCTAGAAGACTTTGAAGTCATTGAGATCATGGATGATATTCAGCCATATCCAAAACTGATGGGACTTGAATGGTCCTTTGACAATCATGTGATCATTAATCTGAAGAGGAGGGAAATGATATTTGAGGTAGGAGAGACTTGAAGGTTATTGCACCATTGGACCCAACATAAGGAAATAGGTACATAGAGCTAGCGAGAGGAAAATTTTTTTGACAAATTTTATAACATGACTGCACGGATGGATGACTATGTTAACCCCATTGTAGATGGTGCGCTAAGTTGGAGACATATTCTCTCATGTGCATCATATTCATAGGAAGGTATGGAACATTGGCAACAAAGGACGCATGAAGTATCAACTAGACGATGGGCATGCATAACCCGATCATTGCGCTAGATTGGAATGAAGTTATGTGATCCACCCAGGTATGATGGATTGACTGATATAACTTGTTTGTAAATGTATTTTAGTTGCAGGTACTCGAAAAAAAGATACTGTTGGCACTGAATGTTATCTTAAAAGCCACTCTATCTAGATGGTGGGCTGCACACAAAGAGGGAATGGAATACTGGTCGCAATGTAGAAGACTAATGCAAGTGAGATTTGGTAATAAGTTGGAGAATATTGCATAGAGTTATATAGGGATAAGTGACCTAGAAGTTCATGTTGAGCAATGCAGAACTATATGGATTTTAGTACCAAAGAAGGAATGGATGCACATGTTTATACATACACTGGATACAATTCCGAAGAACTGATACTTGGAACTGGAAGTGCGCAAAGAAAAAACAGACTAGAACGAGATGACTCAAAGGTTCATGGAAACATTTACTTTTGAACACGAATCTTCATTAGTAGATGCAATGCTATAGGTTATTCGAACCAAGATCTTCTCAAAAGAAGGGCCGATGGAGGTGGTACCAATGTGCAGTGTGCACAGAGCTTCTATGACTTTCCATGAATGACTGGGTTTGTGCAGATAGGATATTATTGGAATGATGAAATGATGGAGAAGGTTGTATATCTATTGCACGAGTATCAAGTTCTATTCCCAAATATATTCTCAGAGATGAAGGGGATAACTGGGGAATTAGGCAAGATGAAGATACCTTTGAAACTTGGTGCTAAACCAATGTGACATAGACCCTATAGATTAAATATGAAGTATAAGAGAAGGTGAAGGTAGAAATATATAGGATGTTAGCAGCAGGAATAATTGAACCAATGGTGGAATCAGAATGGTGGAATCATTTATCTTTCTCAGACTAGATAGACCTGAGAAAGATAAATGATGCATGCCTACACGATCCATTTCCAACACTGTTCACATCTGAGGTACTGGAGAATGTAGGAGGGCATGAGACTTATTATTTCCTATATGTTTTCTCAGGGTACCATCAAATAAATATTGTACATAAAGATAGGTATAAGACCTCTTTTGAATCAGAGTGGGGAAGCTATCAATACATAGTGATGCCCTTTGGACTGAAGAATGCACCTGCATTTTTTCCAAGGATTGTTGTTGCAGCCTTTAAGGATTTTATTCATAAGTTCTTTGAAGTGTACTTGGATGATTGGATTGTGTTTAGTTTATTGAAAGATCACATAGAAGTACTCAGGTTAATGTTGGGTAGGTGTAGACAATGTCATATTTCACCGAATTTGAAGAAATGTATTTTTTGCACACCTTTTGGAATTGTGTTGGTCCACGTGATCTGCAATTAGGGATTATTAGTGGATCCTTCCAAGATCGCAGTGATTATGGATTTACAACCATGTACATAAGTCATACAACTGAGGGGAACTCTGGGTCATACAATCTATTACAGGAATTTCATCAAAGGTTATGTGCAGATTACAACACCTATGGAGAAATTGCTGAAGAAGGAAGCTAAGTTCCAATGGAATGAGGACTGTCAGAAGGGTTTGGATACATTAAAGAATAAATTAGTTACCATGCCGATTTTGATCTTTTCAGTTTGAAACAAGGAATTCCATGTTCATGTAGATGTGTCGTCCATAGCTTTGGGTGCAGTACTATCTCAACTAGGGGAAGGAGACATAGTTCACCCAATTGCTTTTGCAAGTAGGAAGTTGTCCATAGTAGAGAAGAATTACACCACAACATAATGAGAAGGATTGGTAATCGTATATGCGCTATAGAAGTTTAGAAATTATTTATTGGGTTCTCATTTTAATATGTATACAAACCATTATGCACTAAAATACTTAGTGAACAAGCCAATGTTTGGGGGGGGAGAGTATGCAAGTGGTTATTGTTGTTTCAGGAATATGTTTTTGAGGTTGTTTTGAAACTAGGGAAGTTGAATGTAGGACCAGATCATTTATCACGCATACTATCAGGAGAAGATGCATGGAATCTAGATGACAACTTGCCAGATGCACAACTGTTTATGGTTAAAATGGTGGATGACTACTTCATAGACATCGTGCAGTTTCTAAGTACAGGAATGGCCCTGTCAAACATGAAAGTTGCGCAGAAGAAACAATTAGTGGTTAAAGCTGTAGACTATCAGTTGATTGCAGGGAACTTATACAAGTTAGGTGCAGATGGAATATTCAGATGATGAGTGTGGGAGCATGAAAGGCCCATGATACTCACAAAAGTGCACAAAGGGATTGCAGGAGAACACTACACAGGTAAAACAACCACATAGAAGATTTTGTTCGCGGGGCTTTGGTGGCCCACACTTCATAAATATGCTAAAGAATACTGTCAAGCATGTGATTTTTGTCAAAGGGTGGGAAAGCTATCTAGGAGGGATGAGATTCTTTTACACCCACAGGTTACATTACAAGCATTTGATAAATGGGAAATAGACTTTGTTGGACCAATCATCCCATCAAATAGAAGATCAAGAGATAGGCACATAATCACTACGACGGAGTATTTGAATAGATGGGAAAAAGTAGCACCAGTCACATACTGCACCATGGAGAATGTTGTGTGGTTTCTATTTGAGAATGTAGTGGTTTCTATTTGAGAATGTAGTCACACAATTTGGATACCTGAAAAAATTTAACAGGACAAACACATTTTAGGTTGGTCTATGGGAAATAAATTGTAATGCCTATGGAGTTTATTGTGCCTAGCTTGCGCATTGCAATGATTACTGATCTCTCRGATTCAAGCATGGTAGAGGAGAGATTATCACAATTGGTACAAATTGAGGAAGATCGCTTTGTCGCATGGTTCCATTAGCAAGTTCAGAAGGTAAGAGAGAAGGCATGGCATGATAGACACATTAAACAAAAAAAGTTYCAGGTGGGAGACTTAGTATTACTCTACAATAGTAAGTTCATGTAGCATCCAGGAAAGTTTCACATGCATTGGTTAGGTGCATATTTGATTCAACATGTGACGGAGGTAGGTGTTGTGTAGTTGGAAACCTTGAATGGAGAAKCCCTGGGAGGCATGGTGAATGGAAGTCGACTAAAACTCTATAGAGATGACTGAATATCTGCGCATTAATCTGAACTACTCAAGAAAACATGTATCATAGTAGATGTACCATAATAGGGAGGTAAAATACATAAAACAAAAAAAAAGTAAAAAAAATGAAGAAAACAAATAAAAAGTAGGAAAACAAGAAGAACTACAAAGGTAGACAAGAAGAAGTGTCACGCATAAAAAGGGATATCACATAGATAAAAGAAACAACGCAAATTCATTTAAGTGTTCACAAAAGTCAGGTGCAAGATAAGAACCATTAAGGGAATTAAAGTATGAAAATGACAGTTAAAAATCCATAAATGATGAAACATACTGGATATGCATAGTCATAAATAGAAGATGTCGTCGAGGATCGGGACATACTAACAGATCAAAGGAAAAATACGGTGGAGGATTTGGCATTAATGCCACAATAAGGAGTGTATTGATTGCAGATTCTGACCAGATTCGACACTTTCATTGGGCGCGAAAGCAATTACATAGTTGTTGAAGAGTTATAAAAGCACATAAGGGATCGACATGGAAGGTTATTTTCATATGCTAAGAGTTGTGAGCATAGCGAGTGAACCAACGTGAACCTGAGCCGAATCAAATCCGAACCAAAGCTATACCAGAGCCTACATAGAATAGTTTTTGAAATTTGTCACAGAGAACAATGACACCACTGAAAGTTAGGGCACTAGCAACCACAACATGCAAGCAAACAAAAAGACCATTGATTGCATCAATGTTTGAGGAAACACCCAGAGCTTCAGCTTCGCAATAGATATTTCACAGGGACTATATACCACCAAGGAAAGACACCATGCTACAATTTAGAGTACCTACATATGGAAAGTACCCGTTGGTCAAGCCAGAAATACCACCTGGTGTAATTGTTGAAGGGGACTTGCTAGGAAAGATTGATGCCTTGAAGTTTGTAGACCATGACATAACGAATGAATAGAAGTTCCCCGAGCTGGCATGGGAGAAATATTTATGTGCTAAAAGCATACCATGGATAGAAGCAATTCTGCTTGAACCACAGAGTTGGGCGACACGACTAGAGAAATCATGAACATTGAATCTGTTGGAGATATCACATTTTGGCCGAAGTATGGAAATAAACATATGTGTCAAAATGATACTAAGTTGCATCCATAGAGGAACCTTGTATCTAGACCCACCGATATCCATTGATACACAATTAATTGTGCGGATAATAGGCTTTCCGAAAGCAGTAGTGGATCCGACAACCTTATTCACAAACAAGGCGGGGGGGAAAGAACTATCGAAAACTATGAAGGATAAGTTCCACACCTTTAGAGGGAAGAGATGGTTGGATGCATCAAACATAAGTGATGATGTTGTGCGATTAGTGACGCAATTATTATCCTACAAATTATTGAGAAAATTCCGTAAGGACAAGGTGTCGACCGCAGTGATCACAACGACGGAAAAGTGCACAGAGGGGGTCCAAATGAATCGAGCCACATTTATGGTGAATCGGTTTTTGATAGACTGCATAGAATCCTAGGATAAAGGCATGTAGTTTCATTATACCTGAATTCTCATCCTGATCGCACTAGTTGGCTGGAAGGAGCCTGGCGATTACCATTGTTTGAGATCAATCAACAAAGGTAATGTAGCTAGGCGGTATGAAAATCTATGGCATACCACAAACAAGAGGAGACAAATAGATAACAATGTCACATTTTATGTATATTTTGACATGATTAAGCACATAGTAGTACACACATTGTGCATTGCCGCCCAAACTATAGAGACTTACCAGGATATTGTGCGAATTAAAGCAAGGATGCACCATATGTACACCCAAGCCAAAAAAGACCCTATGCACCCATGTATACCAACAAAGTACACGTTGATAGGATAAAATGTATGATTGATTTCCAATGACTGGGAAGATGAATGGAAAGTTCCAGGGGAACAAACGGAACACCCAAATGAAGAAGAATAAAAATATAATGAAGAGGAAGAACTGGACGAGGGATAAGGAAATGAGCAACACAATGGTGCAGGGAATACACCGATGACCGGACCATCAACAAAATATGTGCAACAAACAATCCCAAGATTAGGGGTCAAACAAAAAGAGAAGGGAAAGGGCCCATCCGTAACTACGTGAAAAATGATTAAGGCCCACAAAGTACTGCCTTTATATAATATAACAAATGATGACATGTATAGAATACACTACCAAGTATGGGATGTCGTAGAGGAGGCCATGGAAGAAGAAACACATAAATAATATTAACAACATGAGAAGGTGCAGGACCAGTTAATGTTGATACAACAACTATTAGAGATAATGCAGATAGCACTAGAGAAAGGCTCAGGTAAAGGACCATCAATGAGCATGATTAGGGAAGTAAGGACTACTAATCCATTCCTTTCAGAGTTAGTAGTCGATCACAAAGTGTTGTAGATGGAGTTAGATGTAGTTGAGTTCTCGATGCTAGAACTGCAAGAGAACATGAAAACACTAAGTCACCTGAACATACTGGTTTCACAGATGCCTACACAAGTACTACAAAGCTTGCATATTGGTATTATGCAGAAGATAAGGCTTCGTGCAGAGTTAGCGTGAAGATAATTGATCAAGGTGATAGATGAGAAGGAAGAAACATGGAAAATGTATACAACTTCTCAGTAGGTGAATATAGAAGTTGATAGAGTGCTAAAGGAGAAGAATGAAGCTGAGGAAAAGGAAGAGAAAGCATTGAAATTAAAGGACGAGGCTGTGCAAATGACACAACGGATACAAACGACAGTGAAAAAGTTGTATAAGGAGATCCTCGAAGTACCAATAGTAGCAAAGGCCACAATGGAAGAGCATGTCTCAAGAATCAGTGAAGACATTGATTCCACACAAGGATTGAAGACTTGCAATCACACAGTGCATTGGGAACACCACCAGAGGAGAGGGAAGAAAGAGAAAGAATCGCTATAACCGCGGTAACAAATATCAAGAAGTTGGATAAGGAATACAAAAAGATCTGTGAGGAAAATGCACAGATATGGATGAGTCCGATGGAGGATCCAAAAATGAAGGTTGTGGAATCCAGATTGAGGGATGCCCAGAAAAAGGTGCAAAAGGATTCTAAAAACAAAAGTACGCTGCCACCAACAAAGACCATGACAACCATCTTGGAACAAAGGAAGTCGTACAATGAAATCCAAAGGCTACGAGACCAACGAAATATCCCCAACAATGATTAGTGCCACTACAGGATGAAGCGCTGAGAGTAATTGGGGAGTTGGCCACTGTGTAGGGCATGAAAAAGAAAGCAGTGCAAGAAACTGAGGATAAAATCACGACCCTTACCGTGCAGGTCGTTGAGGAAATTTTGGGAAAATAAGCAGAAGTAACAAAAGAAGTAGCGAAAATGAGGGAAACCTCCCAAAAATTCATGGAGGTATGGAAAATCATGATGCAATAGGCCTAAGTGTCTTAGGACGAGCCACATACGAGTGTTGGGGGCCTGTTGGACAAGCATTTTGGATACAATTTTGAGAAAAATCCCAAGTATGGAGGAGGTGCAAAACAACAAAAGAAAGAAGAGAAGCCAGGAGAAAAGTGCATAGTAAGGGTGCATTTAGGAGTGAAGAGTCATGAAATGAGATACACTTCCACAGTAAACCTAACAGAAGAGAAGAAGAATTTAATCAAGAACATAAATGACAAAGCAATCACAAAGTAAACATATATTTTACCCGGGAAACCCAAACAGGGAAAACCAACATTCCTTGAGCATCCTGCTCTCTTGTTGTCTTATTCAATCCGAATAAAAGGTTACATGTCTAATCTTGGTCCAAACCTAATACACATTCGACATCATACCCTCTTGTTTGTGAAAGAACAACCCTGTAGACAATCTGACTTACATCTGCATGACCAACAACCTACATCTAAATATTTCTCTAAATATTGGCTATGTTACGATTCATTGATTAGCCTTTATGGCCTTAAAACATGCCTCTTTATAGGCTTTACATCAGGAAAAACCCTAAATAAATGGCATCCAAAAATGGTTACATATCCATGTTGATCATTGGCTACAAATCTCGTGAATCTCAGGATTCTGTTACAGTTGACTCCAAGTTGGATTACCAGTCGACTACTAGTCAACCTTCATTTGGTATTCAGTTGGTCGCCACATGCCCGCCTGTCAACCTCTTGTTGGTTGAAATATTTGACTTGTTTTCAATGCCTTTACTATGTCGAACCGAATTGACCATCGTCTTCGACTTTACCTGGTCAACTAACCTCAAACTTCAACTTTTTTTCTATCTACCTCTACCCTCAAATTGTTGTTGATCCACCTCGACTTCGACTGTCAGTCGATCCACATCGACTAGAATTTCACTGCAAAGAATATGCCTAGGGAAACAATGCCCATTGCCTCTCTGCACCAAGAGAACTTCACATCACTCACAGACTTGGTCAAAGAGTCTGCTATGTTTTCCAACGTGTCTAATTTCTTTAGTAGCAGCTTGTTACTTTCCACCATGTCTCTCATGGAATGATATTGTACATCAATGTGCTTAGTCTTCGAATGATAAGCATGGTTCTTTGCCATAAATATTGTGCTTTGAATGTCGCAACTTATCTTCATATCTCTTTTCTCAAACCCAATTTTTGAACATAACCTTTGCAACCATACTGCTTCTTTACTTCCATGAGTGGATTCCATGTATTGAACTTTTGTTGTTGACAAGGATATGACCGCCCGTTTCTTACTCATCTATCTTATTGCTCCATTGAACATCTTGAAGACATATCTATTGGTTGACCTCCGTCGATCCAGATCTCCAACCCAGTCGACGTCGACAAAGCCATGTACATTTAATTTACCACTGTCACCTCCAAGATTTCCTTGGTAGCATATAGCATATTCCTTTGTGCCGCATAAATACATGAATACTCTCATGATAGTTTTCCAATGCTCCTTTTCAAGTGTGGACATGTACTTTCTTAAAACTCCCACTGCATGGGCAATGTCTGGTCGAGTGTAGAACATCGCATACATTAGAATACCAACAACACTTGCACAGGGAACGCGTGCCATGCCCTATATTTCTTCCTATGTCTCTGGACACTGTTCAACAATTATCCTTTCTCCCATAGGAATTGAAACCTTCACTGGTTTGCAATCCTACATGTTGAAACGTTTCAAAATTGTTTCAATACACTTCATCTGATTCAACCAGAGCTTTCTAGTGGCTCAATCTCTCTTAATCTCCATTCCTAGAATGAAGTTAGCTGCACCAAGATCCTTCATGTCGAACTTGGAGGTTAACTGCTTCTTCACCTCCTTTATTGTTTCCATGTCGTTTCCAATCAGTAGCAAGTCATCAACATACAAAGCTACATATATGAAACTCCCACCTTCTTCCTTGGAATATATGCAGTGATCATATTTGCTTCTCATAAATCCCAAACTAAGGTTGTATGTGTCGAACTTTTGGTACCACATCCTTGGCGATTGCTTTAGCCCATAAAGGGATATTTTCAGTTTGCACACCAAATATTTATTTCCCTTTACTACAAATCCTTCAGGCTGTTTCATATAGATTTCCTCTTCTAGGTCCCCATGTAAGAACATTGTCTTTACATCCATATGTTCTATTTCCAAATCAAATGTTGCATCCAGAGACATTAGTACTCTAATGGAATTTAATTTTTCAACAAGGGAACAAATCCCAACAAAGTCGACTCCCTCGAATTGGGAATATCCTTTCACTACCAGTCGAGCATTGAATTTCTCGACTTGTCCTGCAACATTCATCATCTTCTTGAATACCCATTTGCTACCGACAAGATTTATTCCACTAGATAACTTGGCTAAATACCATGTCTCATTCTTGTGTAAGGATTCAATCTCTTAGACCATGGATTCCTTCCATAGTTTACCCTCTACCGAGTCAATTTCATCACCGACTGACTTGGGCTCATCGTCGATGGAAGTTAACATGAATGCAGAACAAAAGTCGAGTAGACTATACATTTCGACTGGTTTTCTTACTCTTTATGACCTCCTTACTACTGGAGTATGTTGTTCCAACTTTTTTGTTGATTCAATCGATTCATCTGAATCATCTTCTTTGTTCCTCAGTTCAAACCACACCGTCTTAGGATTATTCTTGATCTGAACAATTTCTTCAGGCTCAGACTTACCTCTAACTTCTCTGAAGACCACATCTCGACTGTACATTTTTATCCTTGATGTAGGATCCCAGATCTTATATCATTTCATTCCTTCTTTGTATCCAATGAAAATACATTTGACTGCTTTCTTGTCCAACTTGCTCCTATTTTCCTTGGGAACATGCAAAAATGCATCATAACCAAATACTTTGAGATGTGAAACCGAAGGATTCTTACCTGACCATGCCTCATGTGGAGTCATGTTGACTATCGTCAACGAAGGAGACATATTCACCAGATATCTTGCAGTGTCAATTTCCTCCGCCCATAATTCTTATGTGAGCCCAACACCACTGAGCATACTCCTTTCCTTATCCATCAACATTATGTTCATTCTCTCGGAAACTCATTTTTTCTATGGGGTATATGGTGTGGTATTTTGGCATGCTATGCCACACTTCTTACAGAACTGATCAAACAATTTTCTACATAGTTCACCACTGTTGTGAGTTCTCAACACCTTAATCTTCTTATCTGTATGGTTTTCTACAAGAGCTTTAAACTCTTTAAATTTCTCGAAAACCTATGATTTTTTCCTTAGGAAATATATCCATGTCTTCCTAGAAAAATAATTTATAAAGGAGACATAATATAGGGATCCACCAAGTGAAGGCGATCCACCAAGTGAAGGCACTATAATTGAGACAAAAACATCACTATGCACCAATTCTAGAATACCATTTTCCCTTGTCGCACCAGATGGGAACCTCACCTGAATTTATTTTCCATATATGAAATGTTCACAAAAGACTTCTAAACCACATTCATGAAAACCTTCGACCATACCTTTGCTGTGTATAGATCGAAGTCCTTTTTCTCCAACATGTCCCATCCTCTCGTACCATAGCATGACCGGGTCAATTTTATCATGTCTTTTCGAGTTTGTTTGTACCGACTCAGCCCGAGTCAGGTCGAGTTGAGTCAAAGTCAAGTTGACTTCAGGAGAAACAATGTTGTTGCATCTAGTCGAGTCAACATTCCCTAATAGCTTGTATAGGGTTCCAATCCGAACTCCTTTCATTAAGACCATTTCACCTCTAACCATATTGCATGTATCCTTCTGAAAAAGAGTGTGCACTCCAAAATCACTCATTTTGCTGACATATATCAGGTTTCTTTCCAAACCCGAAATGTGTAGCACACATGGAAGAGTTCTTTTCCTCCAATCCTGCAGTATCAATCGAACTTTTCCTCGTCCGACAATTTTGGTTTTTGATTTGTCCCACAAGAACACGTCACCTCCATCATATCAATCATACTCGCATAAACATTCTCTATGTGGTGTCATATGATAGGATGCTTGTGAGTCGATCAACCAAACACCTTGATCTTATTATGTACTGGTCGATGCTAGATACACATCACCTCCCTTTTACTGGTTCATCTTCCTCTTATTAGACTACTTCTTGTTGGATCCTGTACTAACTTCCATCGCCCTCAACTTATATATATATTTTTTTAATTCATATCTTTACCGCATTTCCAACATATTCTTGTCGACTAAACTGGGGATTTAGATCTATCCTTCGACTTAGACTTTCTATCGAACAATTTTCCTTTATCTCTTTCAACCGATCAACCTCTCACCACTAAAGCATCTTTGGTCAATCCTTCCAAGTTCTTTCTTCTCATTAAATTTTGACAGTAGATAAGAAACCATGTCTTCTAGCGCTAGTGTGGTTGTATTACTTCCTATAACCACGACAAAGCTATCCCAGGAGTCTAGAAAAGAACATAATAGGCTTATACACTTCTCCTCTTTAGTGATTTTAATATCCATAAATGATAAATGGATTAAAATGGTATTAGATGAATTTAAATGCTTAGTCATTGAAATTCCATCACTCATTCTCAGAAGATACAATTTCTTTCTGAGAAACAACATATTTACCAGACATTTTGACTAGTATAAGCTTCCCAACTTGTCCCAGAGTTTCTTAGCCAAATCTTCATCTAAGACATTCAACAATACCAAATATGCAATACAAAGCTGAATCATACTTCTTGCTCTTCTTTTGAGTTTCTCCCATTCTTTCGTCGACATGCCTGTTGACTGGGTACCTGGACAGACTATTTTCCATTATTCTTGATCTACAAAAACTATCTTCCATTTTAAGCTTCCAAAGCTAAAAATTATGGCCATTGAATTTTTCTATCTCTATTCTTGAACTAATCACCATTCTTTACCATGATCTTTAACACAATTTATGACTTACAACTCTTACTCTACCTAGGGTTTAGCTCTCATATTCAAGATTAGTAAATGAAGATCTGATACACACATCAAAGAATAACACAACTCTGATACCACTTGTCAAAGTTTAACTTTAGTCTGATACCACTTTTCAGGAAATGAGATACACTTCCACACTAATATAGTAGAAGAGAAGAAGAATTTAATCAAGAACATAAATGAAAAAACAATCAAATAGTACACATAGATTTTACCCTGGAAACCCAAACTGGGAAAACCAACATTCCTTGAGCGTTCTTCTCTCTTGTTGTCTTATTCAATCTGGATAAAAGGTTACATGTCTAACCTTGGTCCAAACCTAAGACACAATCGGCATCATGCCCTTTTTCTTGTGCAAGAACAACCCTATAGCCAATCTGGCTTACATCTGCATGACCAACAACCTACATCTAAATATTTCTCTAAACATTGGATATATTACAATTCATTTATTAGCCTTTACATCCTTACAACACACCTCTTTATAGGCTTTACAACAGGAAAAAAAAAAAAAAATGGTGCCCAAAAATGGTTATAGATCCATGAAGATCATTGGCTACAAATCCCATGAATCTTAGGATTCTGTTACAATCGACTCCAAGTTGTATTACTAGTCGAACTTCATTCGGTCTTYAGTCAGTCACCACACWTCCACCTGTCAGCCTCTTATTGGTTGACCTCTTCGAATTGTTGTCATTTCCTTTACCATGTCGAACCGCCTCGACCTTTGACTTTGACTTTACTTGGTCGAATAACCTCTACCTTTGACTTGGTGTCGATCTACCTTGACCCTCGAATTGTTGTCGATCCACCTCGACTTCGATTGTCAGTTGATCCACATCGACTAGACTTTCACTGCAAAGAATATAGCAACCCAACATGAAGTGTGCAGTAAAAGCATACTTGGCAGAGAATAAAAACAGGAGAATAAAACAGGAGAATAAAGCAAGGGAATAAAGCTAGAAGATAAATCGGGCGAAAGGAAGACTAACAGTTCGACATGCAAAAGCAATAAGACTAGTAGTCAGGAAGGAAAAAGTAGCATGAAAACACAAAAGCAGGAAAAAGACGCCCGAACAACATTCAACATGAGTTGTAATGAGTCAAAATGAGTTGTAATTGGGTTTTGGGATTAATCACGTAGGGTTTTGAGCCCTATAATCCATGTATAAATATGTAATGTGTTGGGTAGAATAGGTTGTTGACACCGAGTGAACATAGTGAGAGAACATAATGAGTAAGAGAGAGGAAGTCTATGTCTGAGTGGAGAAGGAGAGTTGCAGAGAGAGGCTTGCACTACATAACGACTAGGAAAGATGGAGAGAGAGATGTATTGATATATTTATTGTAAGCGCAGTGTTCAAGCCTAAGACGATTACAAAAAGAATAATGAAGAAGCCAACCATTGTGGATGTATCCCAAAGTTGGGTGAACCACATTAATTACTGTGTATGCTTGTATTTTGATGTGATTGATCATGAATGTTCTCTTTATGCATGTTAGACTAGATATGTTGATTATATGATCACTGAGCAATAGTTATGAAGGTTACAATGAATAGTTTATGTTGCAATCTGCAGTATAATGGTGCTATATAATTGAATTCACCAATTAATCAAGGACCAACACACAAGATAATGTGCACATAATATATAAGTAAGAATGAATAACATGATCACCTCCCATCCCCTCACTACTGCATAAACTTGGTACCTACATCCCCAATAAATGCCTTGGGTGAGACTTCATTTGCATGCAGGTGATGCCGAAGGGGCCGATGTATGAAGGGTTTTGTTAGTTAGAGAACTTGAACCTAGGGTCTTACAAATGCATGCCAATGATTGGTCTCCTTTCTTAGTCTCCTAGGCTAATTTTAGGGAAAAATAATTAATAAATAATGAGAAGGATGTAAAAGCCTCTTTTATAAATAGAGGCTCTCCTCTCATTCCAAATCGTTGTGAATTGTTGGAGATCATTTTTACAAGCCATTAATAGAAGATCTTTCTTAGGGTTTTTGGTGTCAGTTCTTGGAGCTCTCTCTTTCTTGGTTGATGAAAGATATTATTGTGAATGTTCAAGAGTTTTACAAAGCTAACAAGATTTATCTATTTGAGGAGTTACTTAACTACTTGGAGAGGAGATGTTCTAGGGTTTGTTCCTTCCTTCTTCTGTTTTTAACTTGGGTAAGTACTTAATCGATTTCTTTATTTTTCCTTTTGGTTCCTTGAAAAGGATTTTAAGAAATATATTCAAGTTATAGTTGATCTTGTTGGTGAAGTCTTTTCCCTTGAGGAAACCCTTATTGTAGGGCCTTGGTTTTCATGACTTGTCTTGATTAGACAAAAGACTATTTTCACCTAAGGTTCTAGTCTCTCGTTCTAATCCATAAGCCTTGGATAACCAATTATTAGAGGGACATACTTCTTGACCCCATAAATCCCTAAGTGGAGACAATGCACTAAGTCTAACTCCCAACAACCAACCATAAAAACCTCAAAAATCAAAATCATTTTCTTGTTTTATAAATATAAAAATCCAAAAAAAATAAAAAAATAAAAACCATACAAAAATATTTATTCATTGTCTAGTGAATGATTAATGTTTCATCTTGCTTTCTAGACATCTTGAATAAGGTTTTATGCTTCATTGTCAATCTATAACCCTTAGAAGGCAAATCAACTCTCCCTCATTGTTCTTTAAGGATTGTTCCAATATCTCGTGGGTTGATTTAAGGAGTTCTTCAAATCTGGAAATTAATTTGTGTTTTGGGGATCCCCTATGATCTAGGATAGAAGATCACACTAAGCGGATGCCCCTCAAGAACAGTCTCTAACTTATAGAAGTAGTTACAAACATATAAATAACTAACTACCTAAGAGAGGAAATGACACCTACTTGGATTCTAACATTTGAAGAAGAATTTTTTCGCGAATCCTTTCCCAAGTCCTTTGCTCCAACACTTTCCTCGTCAATATGCACTCACAAAGAGACAATGTTGTGATAGATATAGTTACAATAACTAATTCTTCACTACTTTCAATACCTATGATCAAAATGTCCATTTTAAGACAATCCAATGCATACAAAGATTACAACTGTGAATCAATGACATGAAATTGGGACAAGAAAGAGATTCCTCATTAAAAATGAATAACAAATGATGTATACAAATATCACCTGATACCGTTGTGACACTGCCCCAGAATCGACCTCCAAATTCCTTCACCCGGGACACTAAAGCAGCCTCACACCTCATGAATACTCGCTCTGGACAAGTCAGGAAAAGAGAAGGAATCTATTCCTGAACGAGATAAGTGAGGAAGAATGACGGAAACAAGGGTTTCCAGAAATAAGGGGAGAAGTCTTAAAAACTCGGGAAGGGGATTGTAAACTCAACAAAATTTGGCTTGCACAATGATGTTTCTAGGATTTCTTCTTCTCCTCTGCCCCATGAAATGAATTTTTACTCCAAAAAGTTAGTCGAAGTAGTTATATATGGGCTATATGAGGTCAAGAACCAAAGAAACCCGTGAAATCTACTCGAAAATTCACAATTTATATTTTTTTTTTACCAAAAAAGTGCATACACTAGCTGTTGAAGAGCAACAAGCATATGAAAAGTTGCATATGCGCTCTGTCAGTGCATATGGAGTGTATGACTAGGAAAATGGGTTTTTTTTTAATATTTTGAGGAGGAAATGGGGGGAATTAGGTCTTCAAGTGGGAAATGGATATAAAATTCAAGCCAACAAGTGAAACCTTTCAATGAGGTGGAAAAATATGCTATAATAATTTGTAGCATTAGAAATCAAATTTGGTGAAACCCTAAAGGCTAGAGTTTTGTGCTTCAAGGTGTATTCTAATCCTCTTCTAGTCTATATTTCATTTCTAGTTGTGAAATTAATCTCCTAGTTGGTAATTGTGTTTATCTTTTACTGGGATATTCTCTTGGTGAAACCCTAAGGGGGTTCACCAACCCTTCTTACAATTTTATGTAAAGTTCATGATTACATATCAATTAAGCTTTTAATTTATCAATGCTAGTTTATATTTAATGTTGTGGCTATTTCTTATTTCAAACTAAGAACACAATAATTACCTCCTAAACCTCTTTATATTGGGGTGGTTTATGCCCTTGTTTTATATTGGATATCCTTTAAGGCATCTTATCACTTATTGGGAATTGGTCTTTCTAATCATATATTGAGGTGTTGTTTGTTGAAGTGGATCTTTCATAGGACAATGACTTACTTGACATATTTACTTCACTAAGATTGGGATACCCCCATGGCTTCTAGGAGATGGCCTAAAGTGAAGGGGAAAATTACTAAGGTCACAATGGTACATTTCTCAAGTGTGCTTACTTCCTTAGCACCATTGATGGGGCTCTTACCGGGGTGCTAATTTGGGTGGTAACACACCCATGATCAATATTGATATTCTTCAAGTATTTTTCGATTTCACCAACTCCTCTAATGTGTCTTCTTGTGTAATAATCTACTCTAGAAATGAGCCTCTCATCCTATAAGAGAATGCTCAACGAAGGAAAATTTATTAGTGATCTCATTTTCAATGTTTGTGCCATGTTTCTTTAGTCTAGTTTTCACTAATAAATCAATGTTGGCAATGTATACCTTACCATGAGAACATGGAAATGAATAAACTGATTTTATTGCTTGGGATCAATGTTATCCTTGGATGAGTCCAACATATTCTTTAAGGTATTGAGGGGTGTAAAGGTAATCCTTATATTCTTTCTTTTCAAAATCCTTGATATTTTAGATATAATTCCATGGCTATATGGTAACATGAATGCCTTTCCATTCTCATTATTAATTCTCCTATTGTGCACATTACTTTGAGCATTCTGCAAAACATTATTTATTTGTCTCTTCTAGTATCCATTTCTTTTGAGAATTCTGCAAAACATTATTTATTTGTCTCTTCTAGTATCCATTTCTTTCAAAAACCATTGAAAGATGATCTAGTCCTTGTTCAAGGTGTTCCTTGTCAGATATTTTTATGACCCTTTTTACTAGAGTATTTAATAACTTTGTTTTTTGGGTTGGTTGATGGTGAGAATTAGCATGAAAATACTTATTACTGTGAGTCTTTTTTCGGTAAATCTAATGCACCAATGAACCATCTGGGTTAATGGTGACTAGGATGCCCAAGAATGATAGATAATTATTTTTCTTAGCATCAATCATGAATTATATATACTCAAATTGGATTTTTAGGTGATTTAGGAAGTCATCCACGCTCTCCCTTCCATGGGGCCATATGACATATGTGTCATCCACAAACCTCTTCTACTATTTTGGTTTGAGCAAAAATGTGTTAATGAAATTCTTTTTGAAGTGACATAAACATTAACTTCCATCAATGAAAGTGGAGAACCCATAGATATACCATATTTTTGTTCATATATGTCACCGTGAAAGCCAAATAAGTGGACTTCAAGCACATTTTTACTAGTTTCATTGTCTCCTCATCCGTGATCTTTACTATCACTTTAATTACATTGTAAATCAAACTTTAGTGTAGAGAGATACAACATCGAAACCAACCATACTATCACTTACATCCACTCCCAATGATTTGGATCGAAAAAATAAACCAAGTCCTTGATGTAAGATTGTGTGTGGCCTACTAAAAATTTAATCTTCCTAGCTAATAATTTAGGTGAGATTGTAGTTTGGTGACCCAATTGTGTTTACGATGGGTCTCAACGATACATCCTCTAGAGTATCTAAAGTGATCCATTTTTTTTATTATCAATATCCAAGGAGGATATGTTGAGTGCCATAGTGATCTCATTTACAATTCCATTTTTTTGAATCCTATAAGTTCAAACCTTTGTTTATAACTTTAATAGAAATTGTGTCCAAGTTTAGTTCAAATAGGTTCACAATACTATTTTTATTGTACAATTCCATTTTTTGAATCCTATAAATTCAAACCTTTGTTCAAATAGGTTCACAACACTTTTTGAATCCTATTGTCCAAAACTTTAATAGAGATTGTGTCCAAGTTTAGTTCAAATAGGTTCACAACACTGATCTTTTCATTGTTGTCCTTGGGATGCACTTGGTTTTTTTTACCAACTTGATGTATCACATGAGGTTCTTCCCACTTTAATGAGAGGCACGCATTGATTCTCATCCATACCTCATGGCGAACCTCTCCATCCAATGTTTTAAGATGTAATTCCAAGATTTTTTTGGATGTGGCATCCAATCACCACCTTACCTTTTTAATTTTCTTTTTATAAGCATTAATATTGAATTTTTAAAGTTGTTTTCATTCCTTTCACTTTGTTTCTTGTGCTTTCATTTTAGTTTTTTAGTATTACCTTAAGTTATACATCTCATTCATCATATACTTGACTTGTAAAATGAAAGAGTAATTTAATTAAATAATGTTTATGACTAATTAAATTTGATTAATGAGATTTAGAAAAGATATTTAGATTTTATAATTGTTCATAGAAAAAAAATATTATAAGAGACAATAAAGATTACATTTTGTGCACAATTTTTTATGATTATAAAATAATAATTATGATACTTAAAGCTAGTAGGTTATTAGTAAAATCAAAACTATGAATTTCACTACTTAATAGGATTGGGTCTCCTTTGCTTTGCTTCAAGTGCTAGTTCACTAGTTGTCACATTGACTATGATCTCAATCATTCTTGCACACATCATTTTCTTACCCAAACTTGTTGTACCTCTCACTAGATCTTCTCGAAATGCCGATTCTCAGTGTTTGATGTGTAAATTCGACTTCTCTTGATTTTCAAGTATGTTGCACAATGTTGGAGAAAGTGTTGCTTAGTTACTACTTTCTCATTTCCACATATTTTGCATAACCTTTCTTCGCACGACTATTTAGATTACTCTCATTTCCTTATTGTATATCTTAACTTATAAACAATATGTTTTAGTTGTGTTATTATCTATTTTTTTTTTTTAACAAAAACAATTATTAATCCCTGCCAAAGGCATGAGACTATAGCAATGAGTTTTCTCTTTGAATCTGGATTAATTTCTGGTTGACTGTATATTTGTGTACTATATCCAATGTATAACATAGGAAATCAATATATGTATTTTTTTATATAATAAAAAAACATATTTTTCTGAAATTTAATTGGCTAATATCTTTGATGTCTTATTGCAGGCTTCACATCATTCGATGTATAGAATTGATTATACAATTAATGATTTTTCTAAGTTTTGTTTGACAAGAATATTGGGTGCATAAATGTTAAATGATGATGGTACTTGACCTTTGTGCTAATTAATTATATTCTTTTAATATAATAAAATACATATTTCTCTACTATCTCATTGGTGAATAAATTTAAACTCTTATTACAAGCTCTTGAATCGAGGTTTAACAATAATTCCTTCAACAGGTTGTAAGTTCAAGTGTACTTTCACCTTGTCTTGCAGTTAACTATTCACTCGTCGGGAGTTATTGATGGCCACGACATCCCAGGCTCATACGTGGTTTCTCTTTACAGATACGCTGCAAGCTAAGGTTCCTCCTGTTATCTGCCAATATCACCAGGAATTCATTGCTTTCCTTTTCGGGGCGACTAACGCATACCTCATTTTGTTAGCTATCCATAAATGAAAACATCGGGGAGGGTAGGGAATATTTATGCCGACATCAAGATTACATATGTATCTTTGGCATTTGAATAAGCCACATCTCGGTCTGTTGCATCCCAATTGAAAGAACCACCTCATTATCTGGGATTAATATATGGATGGTTTCTTGGGGAATGTATGTTTGCACAATGTGCTCCTACATGAGGGGTTGTTGTTGTTGTGAGCTCGTAAACTGGAGAGTACGTTGATCCGCAGCTACCCTAGCCACGTGACAACAAAAAATGAAGATGTACGTTGTGAAAAACAAGCGTTATGGGACCGTACTCATTGGGCTATGTGGAGTTATGTGACAACCAACTAAAATCACACGTGCTTGTCTTTGTCCTTGTCTCTGTCTCGAATCCGGGAAAAAAATTAGGGAATGCTTTTATTTAGAAATAATTGCTTGACCTTTCAAATTTCAGTCTATATGCATTCACACTTCAACATGTCCACATCCCAACGAACAAATGTCGAAGCATTACTTTAAGGGTCTCTTTTTTAATTCGGTGGACCACATGATATTTAGACCCACATGCTCGATTTTTCCACACGGTTTTAACCTATCGAGGATATCTACCATCAATAAATATGGTTATAAATTCTCTATAATGTAAATTAAATTTGTCGATTAAATTAATATAAGTGTCAAAATTTTAAAATTTAATGTGTAGTTTTGTTTTCAAATTCCAACTTAGCTTTATATATTAAAAACTAATATAATAATTAGAAAATATTTCAATGTATTACGTTAACGTTTTTAGCCCTTGTATTATAATATATATATTGATACAATATATGTAATTAATATGGTTAGAAGTTAAATATATTAAAAGTAATTTAATTGTAACTATTTATATATAATATTACAAGTTAGACTAATATATATTAATATTTAATATACTAATATATATTATTAAAAGTTAGACTAATATATATCTATGTTAAATTTAATAATATATATTAGTGTAATAATAAACTGGTGCAACATGACATATGGCCTTAGAAGTTAATATCATTGTGTTATCTTGAATGTTTCCAAAGAATGAAAGATTTTCCAATCTGTATATGTCTTTAATATTCAATTAAATATTTCCCCGTCTTTGTCTTTAATATAGGAGTTATGAAGAAGAGTCCACCATTGTAATCTAGAGTACCGAAGAAAGGACTGAATATTCATCCATGTGTGCTAGTGTCCCAAGGGTTTTTCAGCATGCTATTTTTGCATTTAAAATAACATTTTAAACAACATAAAATAGTGATTTCGTGCATATTTACTTCACCTCATTTCGGCAAAAAAATACAAAAAGTAGAACAGTTAGACAACGCTTAATTAAATTAATCTAATTCCAAATTCCATATTAATAAATAAATAATATTTACTAGCAAGAGTAAATAAATAAATAATATTTACTAGCGAAAGTAGAGTAAGTGTATGATTCACTTAAATTAATCGAATTCCAAATTCCATATTAATAAATAAATAATATTTACTAGCAAGAATAGGGTAATCTTATGATTGGTCTTATATTAGACTTGTTATAATTTTAAATAATAATGATTATCAATTTCTAAACCAATCTCTAAACCTTCCCTTCTAAAATTGCAAGAGGCAAGGACTAAGCTGCCATGCAACCCTTGTTTTATTAGTCATAAAGGGCCGCTACAAAGTAGGCGACATATAAGTACAATAATATCCACAAGCTTCAAGAAGCATGTTCATTGTTTGACTATGCTTAACAAAATAACAAAATTCTGGTTGAGTCCATATGAGTTTTTCTCTGCTAGGAGTATATGATAAATCTAACTCAAAAACAATTCTACATACAAAGATTTAGCCTAGCGCCAGAGTAGCAGTGACCTCTTTTATTGCTACCTGTTCATGATGAGATGCTACTGGTTGATCAACTTCTCGAGGGCCAATTGTTGATGCCTCTGATCCATGTTGGTTTTACCTGAGTCTTCTTTCCTTCAACGCATACCTGGGTTGGTTGATGAGGCGACCTTGTTTTCTGATGGTCTCAAAAGTCGGAGTCAGTTCCATGTCCCTGTTCTCAGGGTTTGCTACCAACTGTTCTTTTGATTGTTGGATACACTAGCCCTAGGAAGCTATGAGTTCATGTTCTTGTTTGAGGGCCTCTGACTTAATTTATAGGAGGAGCAATGGCATTTGGTTGCTGCTCGTTGCCATATTAGAGTTGTGGAAAATCGAGGATTATTCTCTGAATGAACCATGCTAGTTTGATTCTGGTTGTGCACAGATGTTTTCCTAATGCTTGAGGTCGATACGAGGAAGTCGTTGAATATTTTGATTTGAATATTATTCATGGTAGAGGGAACATTTTTTCATTACCTTTCCACCTCAGTGCCCCTTGTTAAAGGGCCCTTGCTTCCTTTTCCTTCTTGTCTTCTAGACTGTTTTTCCAACGGGGATATGGTAGTTGGAGACATATTTGAATTTTCTTGCTTCCTCATTGATCCTGCGGTAAATGCACTGTTGAGGGGACAACTTGCTGATATTGAAATTTGTTAGCCCTTCGATGATTAATTCTGAGTCTCCAACAATAATAATTTCTTGGTTATGATGTTCCTCCAACAGTCTCAAACCTATATAAGCTACCAATGCCTATGCTTAATTGTTTGACTTGATTCCAAGACCCCATGCAAACAAAAATAGCTCTTGTCCTTCAGGGTAAAAAATGACCCCCCCACACCTGTCTCCCTAGGATTGCCTTTAGTGGCTCCATCAAAGAATATCACTAACTTGTTTTGGCTTTGTCTCCAACCTTCAAACTCCTCATCTATCATTCTCAATTTCCAGGATTGTTTTATTAGGTAAGTGTAGGGGGTAAGGGTGCTAGGGGGTGGTTTCATTACTATTACTTTATTTACCCAAGCTTGTTCGTTGCTATCCATTCTAGCTACATCCTCCATGTTTGGTGATTTGGAGAGATATGTGTCACTAAGTAGACTGCAGGCGACTGATAAAACATAGTTTGGTGTGCTCTTAATATTCTGGAAAATTTCTCTGTTGAGGGCTAGCCATAAACCCCAACATATGAATTTGGGAATGGATTTCCATAATATTTTCAACATTGGTTTCCTGCTAAAAATACCTTTATATTTCTTCTTCTAGTGGAGGAACATATCTGACCAGCTTGATGGGGTGGAGAAGCTATGGGGAAGATCTGAGTATAAGATATTCCAGACTTGGGATGCAAAAGGATAAATAAAGAATAGATGATGGAGGGTTTTTGACTCCTTTTTGCATAACACACATTGTGATGGCCTCTGTATCCTGTGCTTCTACACGTTTTTAGATGTTAGCAATTTTCCATGGACCATGACCTAGGAGAATGTGTTGACTTTTGGGAGTGAATCTCCTGACCATATAAGTTTCCAAATTCTTTATCTAGGGGGCCCTGAGATTTCTTGAAGCAAATAGTTGTAGCATTCTTTTACTGTGTAATGCTAACTTCCCCAACTTTGGTCATCTAGAGTGGATTTGCTTAGGGGTGCACAACGTGCTAGTTTATTGAAGAGAAGCTTGACTTGATCTCAGAGGTGCTCTTGAGGTTGGATTTGTAGACAACCTTTCCAATTTCCATCCAACAACCAAGTGGATATGTCTGCTACAATTTTGATACCTAAGTTGAGACTCTAGGATTGAATATCCTGCAACTTTGGAATATTCTCGAGTGGGGGGTTTCCATGTGGCTATCCTCCCATAGACGTCTTGACTAGCCATTGCTTGGATGCCACGAAAATTTGGATTGTATGGTACGTGTTGATGCTCTTATTAGCTTCCATATTGGGGAGCCCTTGATTGCTCTGAGGGGTTCATCGATTCCTCACTTTCGCATGCCTTGCAGGTATTTGGAACTAAGCACCTCCTTCCACCATTCATTTTTTCCTAAGATTAGCCTCGATACCATTTTTTCTCCCAGAGCAATATTTAGCATAGATGGGTCTCTAATTTCAAGGCCTCTTTGATCTTTGTCCATCCTAACCGTGTTTCAATTGATTAAGTGAATTTTTTTGGAGTCAGTCTTTCCCCCTTCCCAAAAAAAATTCCTTATCATTCTGGAAATGTTGTTTGAGATACCTTTGGTTTCTATAAGTGTTGTGCAACGATAGATGGGCTGGGAAGAGAGGATTGATTTTATTAGGAAATTTGTTCCTGTAGGATTAAGCCATCGAGCTCCCCATTGTTGAATTTTGGAAGTCATTTTATTTACACTAGGTAGCCACACTTGTTAAGACATAGATGATCCAGGTGGATATCGGTGGCCACCCACCTATTCCAATTGGATCAAAACAATTTTCTGGCAACTTACTATTTTTAGTAGTTTTTCGGTTCCTAAACTTCCGGGGCCATTTTGAGGGCCTAAATGAATTTTTTTTGGGATAGAACACCTAAATGATAGCTAAAGCCTTTGATTGAGCCCCCAAAATTAATCTCCTCGACAATACCTTTCCAACGAGTTATCGTGCACCCCAAACAAAGATTGTATTCCAAAGTTATGCCCAAGGAAGTTGATACACCAAACTACCCAAAACAGGGTCCACAAAACTGTTGGCTTTTCATCTTCCGGGGTTAGGGTTTTGGATTTTCTTTATGATAAAAAGGCCTTTGGAGTCTCATTGTAAAATCATCTTCTTGCGAATGTGAGTAGCCATCGGATCTCTTCTCAGAGATAAGCTTCCACCATTCTAGTGAGTCTTTCACTCTGTATTTTTACAGTCTTGTACATTTCGCTCATTAATAGAAATTGTGTATCATTGTATATATGTGACTCTTGTTATATTTTTGATATATCTTTGTGATATTATTGTCTCTCTTTCAATATCTCTGTATATTTCTATGTCATATCTCCTCTCTCATTTCGTGCCGAAAATAATCCGGATTAGTGGTATCAGAGCAGGTTGCTCTTGATCGTTTTTCAGTGCATGTCCCCGACGAGGTCTGAGTATAGCGAGTTGGGTCTTGAGCTTCTATTTATTGAGGAAAATCACTCTCACACGCCCAAGAAACCCTCCATGGAGAAATAAAAGAAAAACTACCGAGAAAAATATTCTATTAATTTGTTGCTTGAGCAAGCTCTCAACAGAGGGATGAAATGATGGAGAATTTTTCCCACATCCTTCAACGCATGTTGATAACAACATGCACATGTTCATCAAGTGGAAACTTTGGAGGCACACCTCCTTTCAAGGTACATGTTAATTTTGATATCCCCATATTTGAAGGACAGATAGATGCAGATGCCCTAGACAAATGGTCAAATCTGCTAGGAGGTTATTTCTCTGTTCACAATTTTTATGATAGGGAAAATATCACCTTTGCACTCCTTAAGGATCTCCCCCATGTAAAACATTGGTGGGAAACTTACTGGGAGAAAAGTTCCATAGAGGAGTCTAGAATATATGAGGCTGAGCCCACTTGAGATTTTTTTGTGGATGTGGTCAAGGAATAATGTTACCATGTTGGCAATTATGAATACTAGTACATGAGATGGACCACGCTACATCAAGAGAGGGGCCAAGCAGTTTTGGAGTTCACCAATACCTTTCATACCTTATGCACCAATCTGGGTATGAAAGAATCTAAGTGACATTTGGCTCTGAAATACCGTGAGGTTCTACATAGATACATCCAAACTGAAATCGATTTTCTAGACATCTCATCACTCGGTGTTGCTTATCGATACGTTGTTAAAATCAAGCTGAAATTTAAGCACTTGAACAAGTGGGAGTTCAGGTCTACAAATCCGCAACAACCAAATAATGGTAAAGATGGACCTAACAACCAACCTTCATAAAACTAATCCAAGCCACAGGAAAATAAGGGTAACTGAAAGACGAAGAAGGACACTGGAAAATGGTGTGATTTCCACAAAATCACCTGGCACAACACCGATGAATTTCACTCAAAACAATCATTGATGTCCGAAATCAAAGACAAGGAGTCGAACCCTGATTTAGAATATAATTTTGAAAATACTGATAGAAGACAGATCATCGACGTAGATCCCACTGCTATTATCACGACCACAAAAGTTCAACTAGAAGAACCAACTGATCCTGAAGAGGGGGAGCACCTTTTTCATTCACAAATGTGGGTGAAGGGGACCCCACTGCATTTTATTGTTGATAGCAGAAGCCAGAAGAACCTCATCCCAGTAGAGGTCGTCAAACAATTGAGATTGTCGACAACACCACACCCGCATCCATACAACATCAGGTGGCTTCACCAAGGATGAGATCTTCGTGTCAGCCAATAGTGTCGATTGTCATACAACATCCAACCCTTCAAGGATGAGGTATTATGTGATGTTTCCCCACTGGATGTCTGTGATGTTCTCTTGGGCTAGCCATATATGTGGAAGCGCCATGTTGTTTATGAGTCTCAACCTCGTAGTGTCATTGTTACTCCGGGGGGTCATCTCTATAGAATACCATAGGTAGTTCCAACTACTGTCCCACCTAAACAGTGCCACAAGTTAGTATCTCATACTACAAAATTCATTTTCTTCACAGTCTGATCAAAAGGTGAATAAAAGAACACCGCAACCATTACAACCTCAGCCCAAGCACCTTCTATCCATCGGAAGAAGGTCGACAATATTGCATCAAAGCAAAAAGATTCCTTCTACACACATTCATCTCATGTAGCCAGACCGGTTAAAAAGGTCCAACCCTTCCAACCACAGGTTCGTGACAACCTTCAAGAAACTATGTTGCACAACTTCTCTAGCAAGGGAAGCAACTAATCAAGATGCAGATTCAACAAATGATTTTCCCTCTCCCCCGGGAACTCAACAAAATGGAGACCTTTACTTCCTATGGAGGGAGCATTGATCTAGGTGGATACATATGGCCACCCAACTATTCCAACTGGATCAAAACAGTTTTCTGGCAACTTACTATTTTTAACAGTTTTTCGGTTCCTAAACTTCCAGGGCCATTTTGAGGGATAAATGAAGTATTTTTGGGATCACAGACCTCAATAATAACCGAAGGCTTTGATTGATCCCCCAAAATAAATCTCCTCGATGATACCTTTCCAACAAGCTATCGTGCGCCCCAAACAGAGATCGTATTCCAAAGTTACACCCCCAAGAAGTTGATACACCTAACTACCCAAAACAGGGTCCACAAAACTGTTGTCTTTTCATCTTCCGGGGTTAGGGTTTTGGATTTTATTTATGATAAAAATGCCTTTGGAGCCTCATTGTAAAATTATCTTCTTGCGAATGTGAGTAGTTGTCACATCTCTTCTTAGAGATAAGCTGCAACCATTCTAACCAGTCTTTCACTCTATATTTTTACAGTCTTGTACATTTCACTCATTAATAGAAATTGTGTATTACTGTATATATGTGCCTCTTGTTATATTTTCGATATATCTATGTTATATTATTTTCACTCTTTCAGTATCTTTGTATATTTCTATGTTATATCTCTGCTCTCATTTCATGTCGAAAATAATCCATATCAAGAGAGTTTGAGGAAATGAGCATACCCAAATAGGTGAAAGAAGTCCATTGATCTGCAAATGTAAATTCGAGGATTCTAGAAATTGCATGCAACTTTTCCTTTGCAAGATTCCAGCCATATATTTTACTTTGCTGACAATTTATTTTCCCTCCAGAGGCTTTTAAGAAGAGCCGAGGACTTTATTGAACCACTTTGCTATGATTTTTTTGGCTGCCCCCAGAAAGATTGTATCATCAACAAATTGGGAGTGGTTTATCTCCTTGATTCCCCACTTGAAGCTGATTCATGTTAGCCTTCCCATGCTTCTTTCATGATCTAATGTTTTGCTTAACATCTCTGCCATTTGAATATATAACAGGGGGGAGAGTGGACATCCTTGTTGCAGTCCTCTGCTAGAGTGGAAAAAGGAATAGGGACATCCATTGATCAAGGGGGATATCCATGGTGAGCTAATGCAAGCTCGAATCCAGTCTAAAAATTCATCTGTGAAGCCAAATCTCTTTAAAGTTACGAATAAGAAAGAATGTTTCACTCGATCAAAAGCATTGGCCATATCGAGTTTGATTGCCATAACTGCATCCTTCCTGGCCTTGCTGCTTTATATGACCTCTTATACTGGGACAATGTTATCTATTATTTGTCTATTTTCCATGAAGCCCCCTTGATTCACAGATATGAGGGAGGGGAGAAGGGATTTGATCCTGTTATCTATGATTTTGGTTATGCTCTTATATGCAGAGTTGCAAAGGGAGATGGGACAGAAGCAAAAGAAGGTGGAATGATTAGATTCATTAGGGATTAAGGAAAGAAAGGTGGAGTTGGGTGCTCCTCCGACTTTTTTCTTTTTCAGGGTATAATTGATCATTCTCCTGAGGTCATATTTGATGACCTCCCATAATTCCTTGTAGAAATGAATGGAAAAACCATCTTGGCATGGGGATTTATCATGTTCAATGCTTCAAACGAATCTGGCAATTTGTTCTTCGATCACTTTCTTTAATAACTCCTCATTGTCTCTGGATGTGATACTATGAGGAATATGCTCCAACATTTCCTCAACACCGTCAGAGATCTCTTCATCGGGTTCTGAATAGAGTTGATGAAAGTGTTGTACTGCTGCCTCCTTGATCTGGTCAAATTATATAAGTGTCTTCCATGTATCGATGCTAATATGGGAGACCATATTGTGTTGCTTTCTAGCCTATGCCTGCTTATGAAAGAAGGTTGTATTTCTGTCTCCAGAGCGAAGCCTGATACTTCTGGACTTCAGTTTCCATTCCTCCTCTTCTTTTCTGTAGGCCTCATGAACTTATTGGCTTGTTGTCCTTTCTTCCTTTAGGAGTTTCTTTGTAACTTCACCAACCTCCATTTCTCGTTGGATGTCTTCCAAGGATACTAGTTTAATCTCTCTTCCACGCATTGGAGGAAGGTACAAAGATTTGGCCCAATTCTTTGTGGAATTTTTGACAACCCTTCATTTACGTTCCCAAACATAGTTAGGAGATCTAGAAATGGGAGTTTTCCATGCTTTGAGGATGATGGAGATTACTTTAGGGTGGTGCAACCAAAGGGGATTAAAACAAGAGGGGATGGGCCCGAAGTTTTGGGTGGGGGACATTACTAAAGAAATAGGTTTGTGATCTGAAGTGGATGAAGTGAGGATATGGGACGGGATGGAAAAGAGGAGGATGCACAGGTCACTATGAAGAAGAAACTGATCCAGGTGGGAAACTATGTTATTTTCTCATGTTATTTTGTTGCTCCATTTGTATTTACCCTTTCCGGGTTTAATGTCCATAAGATACCATTCATATATAAAATATTCCATATTCTCCCTTAATGGGTCTCAGACTGGGTTGCTTCCTCTTTTATCATTAGAGTTTAGGACAATGCTAAAGTCCCCAATGATGATGCTTGAGGACACATTCATTGTTGATTTTATATTTGTGAGAAATCTCCAACATTCTACTTTGTCTTTATATGTCACATGCATATAGACATTGACGACTGTTATCCCTAGATCCATCTAATTGGATTTTAAGGATGAAAGCATCCAAGGTTGAGAGAGGAATGAGGCCTCTTTAGTGACTTAAGTAGGATCCTAGATTGTCATTATACTTCCTTAGGCTCCGTATGAGATTATGGCTAATCCTTCTCCATTTTTGAAGGCTTTCTTTTCTATTTAAATTGTGTCTGATTCCTCCAATTTAGTTTCTTGTAGGAGTATTATCGAAGGCATTTTGGTTTTGATCAGATCTCTTAATGCTTTTAGCCTTTTTTTGCTTCCTACCCCTCTACAGTTCTAGGAAAGGAGCTTCATCATCATCAGTTTATATGGAGAGAGGTTTTTCCTCCTTAGGATGGAGGCATATGCATTTCTTGACTCTTCAAGTTACCTCTCCTATTCATTTTGTTGAGGGACGTCTAATTGAGTGTCGATGACCCATTTCCTTTTCTTTATTGGCATTTTCCTCTCTTTCATATTTATTAGATTTCTTGCCAGCTTTCCTACTGCTTTTTCCATAATCTCCCTCTTCTGGGATATGTTTTTCTTCCCCCCTGGTTACAATCGAATCCTGAATCTGCTGTTGCTTACTTGGGATTCCTTCATCCCTACATATTCCCCCTTCCTCTGATTCTAAGTTACTCTCCTTTGTTTTTGACTGGGTCTGATCTCGCTGTTCTTGCTCAGATTCTCTAAGGTTTTGAGAGGGTTCTAGTGTAACATTTTTGTTTGATGTTTCATCAAGGATTTGGAATTGGTTCGAGGTTTCTGGCTTCCTGGAGGGCTGTGGGGGCTTTGAGGGTCGCTAGGGGGAATTAAGGTTTGTTGGGGTTTGGGAAGGGGGTTAAGGATTGCTTGATTTATGGGCTGAATTCCCTTTGTTCCCAATAGTTCTTCCTGTGTTCACTTTCTTTTTTGCTAGCTACCATCCTTCTTCTCCTTTTATTTGTTGGGAAATTTGGTTCTGGGTGGATTTTGGAAAATTTTGACCAAAGTGGTCGTATTCATGACATTTTTTTCATTTGAAGAAGGCAGTTGTTTGTAGTCCAATTTCTGAATATGGGTCCAACCATCGAGGACAAGCTTGAACGCCTCTAGAATCCATTTCTCAAGATCTACCTCTACACAGATATGGGCATAAGCAAACATGGGAGGTTTAGGTTCAACTTTGTTTATAAATTTCCCTAGGGATTTCCCTATGCAATGAAACACATAATCTCCCCAACAATGGAGAGGAAGATATGGGAGTTTTACCCAATTTGGAACAACATTTGGTATTTCCACTTCTGGGTCGAAATCGAAGGTCCATTTGTCCAAATACATGCCTCTAGGGCCCATAAAATATGGACCATTTCTGAAAATTAAATCTCTATCTTCTTTAAATTCAAAATAGAAGGTGCAGAAGCCCTTACCACAGAAAAATGATTACGTTTGCCTTTGATGAGTGGGATCCAGTTGCTAGCGATCGATGTTTCCATCTGCTGCGGTGAGGGCCAAAGGCCTGTACATTGCCCAATGAGCCCTTTCTTCACATAGGCTAGGGATTTCCAGCATACATAGGTGCTTGGGTGTTGGATCTCTGGGATCTGATCCAATTTTTTGACGAATTGGGTGTGTGTGGGTCACACTTCCAGCCTTTTGAGGGATGCTACCAAAGTCTGGAATGCTTCAACATCGGTGTCAAAGTTGGGGGGGTATGGTTTAGCCCCTGCCATGAGTGCGGAAGTAGATAACGGTTGTCAATTAAAGTTTCCTCAGAAACATGCGATCACATAGATCTCTTTTGAAAATATTATTTATCACAAAAAAGATATTACACTTTTATCTATTTTTCATATATTAAATTTTAACAAATATAATCAATATTTATTAATAATTAATAATATTAAGAAATATATATATAACATTTAATTTAATGAAAAAATATTTTTTTTATTTTATATTTTTATTACTAATTTAACTTAATGCTAATAATTAAATTTAATTAATGAAACATGGAAAAGCAAACATTGTTATTTACCAACAAAAACCACTCACTTCTTATTATTATTATTTCAAACACCACTAAAAAACCCACTAAATAACATGAAGAATAAAAAACTTCTTATTATTACTTCCAACACCAAAAAAACCACTCAAGTTTTAAGTGAGGATAAATTAATGATACAATATCTTGATTTCATTCGAGTGGTGTAATAATAAAAGCCATTCAAATTTCAAATGAGGATAGATTAATGATGCCATATCTTCAATTCATTCTTAGTTGACTTCATTCTCAGTGGTGTAATAATAAAAACCATTCAAATTTCAAATGAGGATAGTTTAATGATGCCATATCTTGAATTCATTCTTAGTGGTCTAATAATAAGAACAAAATTAACTTCAAGTTAAAAGATAACACCAATAAATAAACATTCAAAAAAGAAAGGAAACATATGAGGAAACAAATCTAAGAGTTTAGAAGAGAAAGAAAGTAAATAATTTTGTTAAAAAAGAGTGATGTAGGTAAAAAAAAAAAAATTAACTTTATAATAATTTGGTACTAAAAATGTAATGATCTATTTTACTCGACACGAGTTTGAAATTTTTTGCAATAATTCGAGCAGGAGTTTGAATTTTTTTTCAATAATTCAAGCACGAGTTTGGAATAATTTTACAATGGTAAGGGAATTTCAAAAATAAAATGTGAAATTATTCAAACTCACGTTTGAAATAATTTCACAATGGAAAGGGACTTTTCAAAATGGTACTTAGTTAAAATGATATTGGATTTTATTTATATATATATTAATAGGTTTTTTTGTTTGTTTTTTTAAGTTGTTATTGTATGGTCTAAAGTAGTATATAGCAATGAATTAACATTGACTTTCATATTAGTTTTGTGTTGACTTGAAAAAATTATATCAATTTTAATGTTTAATATAACAAGTAAAAAACATATTTTTTAATAAAGTAAAAAACATATTTTTTAATATAACAAAAATAGTATTTTTTTAACTCTTCATTGGTCAATAAATTGATAGTGTTATTGCAGTTTTCACATATTTCGAAATCTTGAATTAATGGGAAGAACAGAACCTGACAACATGGCCGGGCAATCATCCTGCCAACCTTGACCTGTCTGGCCATTTTTTTGTTGAACAACGTCGTTTATCTTAACATATGTCGAAAACCACTAACTCGTTTAATGGTGGAAACAACAGAGAAATGAACTCTGGCCTGGGTATTTTCCTTTCTTTTAAGCGAAGAAAAAACATAACGATAATAAAGATTCTATGTTAAGATTTGTAAGGCGTGGAATCAAATTCTGTGTATATTATTTATTATACTTTCTAGAAGCCCTCCCTAAACTATGAAATGCATGTAATTAAAACAAATACATTATTTATTACACTTTCTAGAAACCCTCTAGAAAATTATTTTTTATATTTTAAGTTTATTTTATTTATGCTATTTTTAATAATTGTAATTTTAAATTAAAAAAATTAATATATAAATGGATTTAAAATTAAATTGTTCAATATTTTTTTATATATATTATTTCATTATTTTAAATTAACACAAAATACTATTTAAGTAAAGTTTTCGGCAACATGCTACACTTGTTTAAATTTAGTTTGGGTAGTTGAGAAGAGGAGTATTATTTTATTTATTCAAAATCAATTTTTTTTTAGAGTGAGATGTTAAATTTTTAATAAGTATATTATTTTATTAACTTTGAGTTCTGGAAAATTCAATTTACATTTAACACCATCTTTAGAATATGGAAAAGTGTCTCATATATTTTTTAATATGTGATTTTAAAAAAATTGTTCTTCAAATTTGATTAATAAATATATAATTTTATTATTTAAAGAGTAAGTGGTGTAATAAAGATACATTTTGTGTGTGCGATATATTTAAAAGATAGTTTAGTTTGGGTGGTTGAGAGGAAGATCCTCCCCATTCAAAATCAATTCTTTCAAGTGACATGTTAAATTCTTAATGAGTATATTGTTTTATTAGTCTTCAATTTTAAAATTTTGATTTACCTTTAGTATTATCATCAAAATAAAGTTTTAAAATTTTGATTTACCTTTAGTATTATCATCAAAATAAAGGAAAGTGTTACATGGATTTTTTTGGAATATGTATTTATTAAAATATTTTTAAAATTTGATTAATAACTATATAATTTTATTATTTAAAGAATAAGAGGTGGAATAAAAATATATATTTGTGTGTAATATATATTTAAAAGATGTTTTAGTTTGGGTAGTTGAGAGGACTGTTATCTTCACCTTTTAAAATTAATTCTTGCAAGTGACATGTTGAAATGTCAATTCTTGCAAGTGACATGTTGAAATGTTAAAATCTTAATGAGTAAATCAATTCTTGCAAGTGACATGTTGAAATGCCAATTCTTGCGAGTGACATATTGAAATGTTAAAATCTTAATGAGTATATTGTTTTATTAGCTTTGAGTTTTGACAAACTTGAATATCATCTTGAAATAAGAGAAAGTACCCGATTAATTTTCTAGTATGTGTGTGTACTACTACTACTNATATATATATATATATATATATATATATATATATATATATATATATATATATATATATATATATATATATATATATATATATATATATATATATTATTTTTAAGGTCACGACCAAGCCAGACATCAAATTGGTGTATGAGACTCCCTTGTTTGTGGGACAAGGGGCCCCATTTGAATCCTAAGTTTATGGAGGTATACATACCCTACCCCCTTCTGGATTTGAACCTGTGACCCCCAAAGAGGAAACACATGTTCTTAACCATTAGACCCACTCAGATTGTATACACACACACACACACACACACACACACACACACACACA
>ML786778.1:291272-304571 GCA_009831015.1 Picea engelmannii | reverse complement strand
TATCGATCTTAGGAATGCGGTTGGCCTTCAACCCAAAGTTGTAATTTCTCCATTATTGATTCACCTTCATTGTGTCCTCATCATGAATTTCATGGGATACATTTTCACTTTCAGGTGTCCTCTCTATTATGAAAATTTTCAATCCTTCCATGATCTCCCCTTTTAAACCCTCCATCTTCTCTTGTAGTTCATCTTTTGTTACTGCCTTCTTTTGTAAATCATTTATGTCCCTACACATTTCTTCACCTTAATCAAGATTCCATGTAGGATTATATGGAGGCTTATTTGGTGTAGAAGTTCCCTTTTTGGGTGGCATGTTGGCCAAGTATCACTTTTGAACCTTGATTTTGAGGTGGTTCTGTTAGACAATATTTCTTATGTTGTATCTCCAAATTTTCAGCCCTTCTGGGTATGAAAATTTATTGTTTTGTAGTTCTCTAATATTTCTTCTCTGCAATTCCATAGGTCTAATAAAAATTGGATGTGCCAAGTGGAATTTATGGTAACTTTCCCACAACTTGCTGATTTTTAGCCTTTCCGGGAGATGTCACTTGTATAGCGCTCCCCGCACAAAATAATTGATATAAAATTCTAAAACTCATACCAAAAATACTAAAGAATTTCCACTATCCAATGCAACCAGTCTCACTCAATTTGGATACTCTGGGAAGAAGTTATGATATTTTTACCTGGAACACCTTCTTGAGACTAGTCAATAGGAATAGTCAAATACCCTATCTTCCACAGGGTGTATCTACAAATGTAAGACGACCCAGAAGCTAAAAATTTTACCAAAGATACCTTAGTAATTTCTATGAATATCCTTTGGATTTTAGGGTCTGAAACATTACATAAAAAAATTTATAGCAAAAATTCCACAATGACTCAGTTCAGGATGATTCTAGAACCCTATCTGGCACAGGTTGTATCTCCGAAATTATAAGGTCTCAGTAGTTGAAATTTTAATCCAACGTACCTTGATCCGTCTACTAAATATCCTCCAAGTTGTTCCTTTTGAAACGTTGTATAAAAAAAGTTATAGTGAAAATTCCAAAGTGTCTCATATGTAGTAGCGAAACCCCAAGACCTTGAGCTCTTATACCATATGTTAAGAACCAAATATCAATATAGCATAGAAAAACCTCAGAATAAGTACTCAACGCCGTGAGAAAGAGAGAAATTCAGATAATAATCCTCTTCGAGGGGGCAACCTCCTTATGCCCACATAAATGTACAATTCCCCGATGATTCCAAATGAAAATGTCTCCTTGGTATATATAGGAGACTAGGAGGTATAATTACAACTAATGGAATAAATACGACATAAATAAAATAACATTACTAATGTAATATGCCCCATTTAAGGGGTAATGAGCCAATATTAGGGCTTAACATCTTATCTTGGTCTACGATCAAGATAAAGATCCCTTGGGGGCAGGAAAATTTAAACCCATGTGGTTCAGTCCGTTTATTATTAAGAAAGTTTTGGAAAAAGGCACTTATGAATTGGTTGAATTCGAAGGTAATACCTTGCCTAAACCCAGGAATGAGATTTATATTAAGAAGTGTCATGCTTAGGTAGGTCACCTAAGTGTGACTTGTTGTAAATAGTGTATAGTTTTATCTATACATTTTAGTATCTTTTTGTTTTATGGACATGTAGTTTATTGTGTTTCTGTGTTGTGGCAGATGTCAAGTGAATCTGAGGTTTATGTTGGGTTCACGGATGGTTCTAGTCGACACACTTGGAGGCTTGCTTCGGCATCTTGGGTGATATTCACGCCCACTGGTCATTTGGTATCTTCTGGAGGTGTTCGTCTAGGAGAAGCAACCAATAATGTTTCTGAGTACAATGTTGTAATATAATTACTACGTGATGCATTGTCACATGGTATTTATCAGCTACGGGTTCATCTAGATTCTCAACTCATAGTGTCACAGTTAAATGGAGTGTACCGCATCCAAAATCCCACCCTTCACCGATGATTCCTTAGGGTATGTCTCTTAGAACATTATTTTGATTATATTACATATATTCATGTTCCTATGAGATCTAATCAATTAACTGATACATTGGAAAATCATGTTTTAGATTGGCATCTTTCAGACACATAAATATAAAATCACACACATATACACACATGTGAATATATTTTTACAAAATATATTTACTCCACAAGGAAAAAATATATGTATATATATAATGTGTCCAAAAATTAATGTCACAGTACAAAATGTGGGCCATAGGCCTCAAAAGTTTCAAGAATACATTGTCGGGCTTAAGCCCTCAATACATAGAGAGATACAAAAATGGGTGCTCTAGCACGCATGATGTCCAGTACTAGTCTGAGATCTAGGCCTATTGGCCCTACTATAATGTACTACGACGTTGGCCAGACGCTGGAATAACTGGACCCATGCCATGAGTACTCCCACGACGTGACACTGCATATATGGTGGTAGATCCTCAATCTCATCCATTTAAACACTCTGGGTGAGGGACATCAAGTTCCTATCTACCCCCCTCAATACTCTCTTGGCCTCTGCCGACAATGGCCCCGCTACTACTATGGCTCCTCCTGGTTGTGCCTGCTCTCGCGGATGACGCCTAGTACGGGGGAGGTCTATTGGCTGCATTGGTCCCACATCTTTATATAACATACTTTTGGAGTTAGTACCGTGACATTAACAAAAATATGTTTTCTTTCTCATAAATAAAATTAAAAATTAATATATATATATATATATGAGTATGTACCTATCTCACTGTGTTCTACACCTGGGGGCATAGGAAATCAGAGTGATCTGGACGGATTTCCACACATGGAAGGACTTTACTGTGTTCACCAAGTTGATTTGCAAAGTGGGTGAAGGTGGTGAAATTATATGTTTTTGAGTTTTATTTTCTCATGCATTTTATTAATGCTTTGTGAGGAAAAGGTCTCATGCATTCTTATGCTTTTATGAGGTGCTCATGCATTTAATTATGCTTTATGAGATTTTGGAAAAACTAATACATTATTGATGTAAAATTATTAATACTTGTGAGAGAAATTAGACTCATGTATTTATCATTAAATTATAATTTTGGAAATTGGTTTTTATGTGAGAACCCACCTCACACCAATTTGCCATTATTCGCAATTATAGGTTGAGAGAATCAAGGACATGGATGAAGAGTCTTTGGGTGGTTTTGAGACTTTTCCCATTGTGTGCTTGAAGATAGTTTGAGATCCTACATTCATGGATCTTGTCTTTCCTCTTTTGTAATTAGATCCTATTATTGTGGATCTAGGAATTAATGCTCTTTCTTAAGAGAGAGTGAGGGAAAACTATATAATGTCTTATGTAATCCCTTTGAAAGGGGGGATGGTAATGAATAATTAATGAGTGCAGTTAGAGATCCATAGTGTTACTACTCCTGAGCTTTGAGAGACTTATTAACGTAAGGTATTATCCTTCTTGATGTATGGAGAGATATGAGTGTGAGTAATCTTCTTGGATCTTCATTGAAGGAGAAGGCGTCTTTTATGTAATCACTTATGAGAGGATCCCAACATCTTTTGAAGAAGGAATGAAAGTGATATGTATTCCAATTGAAGCGAGTTCAGAGACGTAGCCCAAGAGGGGAGAACTCCTTTACCAACATTGGTTGTCTCTCTCTCTTGTCTTTTCATGTGCTTTATTCAATTTGAGTTCATGTATGTTATGTGTTATTGTTAAAATGCATGGTTGATCATGGATTCATATGCCCATTAATCCTCATGCAAATAATTTGTTAGAAAACAATTCTCAATTGAAAACTTGTGTAGAGTAAGTACTCGTTCGTTTTTAGATCACAAGGTCTCTCAAGAAACTGATCCCTGCATAGGGATAATCCTCGATGGCTTAGATCTGTCATCTCCACCAATCGAATAACTCATCATCATATGACTCTCATACTCCGTCTGCTCCCTGGTGGGGAATCAAATCATCCCATCTACACAGTACTAAATAGGTGGCTATGTGCCCTCATATTCTCTCCTTGGGGCTTACGCCCGTTGAGGAAAAGATATGAATTTATCTTACTCAATCATTTTCGAATCTTGCTTGTCTAAGGAAATATAGTCGGGAATATTAACCTATGTTTATAGCCTCAAAATGTATTTCCCAATCCACAAGTATTAATTACAAGGGTTTAGGATGATTTTTTAAATAAAAAGATTATTGAAAAATATAACGTTTTTATATAATTTTCTTAATATAAACCGATTGAAGAAAGTAAATGTGGAGATCAAAAGCAAAAATACCAAGTCACATATTAACACAAATGAGATAGAATAACAATCTCTTTATTTCATTCCAAGAAATCAAAAGTATCCGTCTCTTTACAAAAATACCTATGGGGGCATGGACCAAGGTCAAACTTAGATATCCCTGATGAAAACCATACAAAAGGACTCCGACAAGAAGTAAAAACTGAACTTTAAAATATGGACCATCTTGCCATGATCGATTGTAAGAAACTCTTTTGTAAAATCTCTCTGTAATCTTTTTCTTTTGCATTAATAAACTTCTCCAAGTGGTCGCTTTGGTTGGGGTCGTGGATGTTTCCCCGTAGGGGTTTTACCACATGAAAACGTCGGTCTGTTGATCTTTGATTTGGTTATGTGAGTGGTTACTAAAGGTGTTCATCCTCTATTGGAATACCTGTGTTTTCGAACAGCAAGAAGATGGGAAAGAACGATAGCTGGAAGGAAAAGTAGTGGACGAAAGGAAAACGCGCATGCAGAAGAGTGAAGTGTGCAAGGCCAGCATGCAAGAAGACCTAACTAGGTTAGGGTTTTGGTAAGAGAATGTAATGGTTGATGAGCTAAAAATACATATAAATAGATACCTAGGAGGTCTAGGGGGGGCTAATTTTATGGAGTGTTACTCGCATGAGAAGGAGTAACTAGTCTATAACACTATTGTAATCGGATCCAATCTTGAAAGTTGTTGAACTGTAGAGGGTCAGGAGGGTCGATATTGAGGTTTAGATCACAGGCTGAGGAGAATGGTGTGATATAGTCTGCCTCATCATAGATGTCGATCCGACTGAGGATGAGTTGTAAAGCACATAGCGTTGTAGTTTCGGAACTCCCATAATAAGAGAGCTTGAGAGCCATATCTTTGTGGATGTAGCCTAGGAGGGGGTGAACCACGGTAAAACCTGTGTTATGTGATTGAATATGTGTATCTCTTTTATTGTCTATGAGTATATGTTAGAATGATGTATGAATGAATTGATGGATCTAAGTACATTACATGCATGAATGAGAGTGACGGTATATTGCTTTAATAATTAGATAGAATTCACAGAGCGCAATTCACAGATCCCCATTCAGTCCTGGATGGCAAGCACTTGAGCATTGGATTCACCCATTAAGACTATCTCGAGTGAGATTGCGCAGTGCACTATGTGTGTTGCGTTGCCTTATGGTTTACCAGGAGGGCCAATAGTTTTAGAGGCTTTGTTGGATCCCCAGTAGATCTGAACCTTGGTCAAATCATGTTAAATGTATAACTAATATAAGAAACCAACAAATGGTTCTATTGCTAGTTTCAACAGCATAGGATTGAGTGGATGAGATATGTTGAAGATCTATCAAAAGAATGGTTGATATGTTGAAGATATAGTAAAAGAATGTTTGATTTGTTGACAATTTGTTAAAAGAATGTAAGATTTGGGACCGAAGTGTCAAAAAGAATGAAAATATAGAAGGGAATGTCTATACCCTAGAGACCCACTACATAGGAAATAGAAATATGGTTGAAAACAAAGGAGCTAGAGTTTGCACAGCAGGATAACAGAAACTCGAGAGTAACACTGCACAAATATATTGAGAAATATGTGATTACTGATCTCCATGAAGTATTTTTCTGTGATTTTCCACACTTGTTACAGGAGTGGATATTGAGGTTTAAAGACAACCACGCAACAAATCGGATAGGACAGTTAGAGTGGAACCCAGTTCAGACCGCACAGTTACAACAAGTGGATAAAAAATTCACTCGCGCAGTAGATTTTTGGCTCGACGATTTTGTAGCAGGATTTATAACAGAATTTGCAGTAGATATCGCGAAGTCGTATAGCGCAGCTGAGCAATATTGTCTACGTGGGCCTCGAGGAAGGTATATTAGATCATTGTATACTTCTATTAAGATATTCCTCTATAACAAAGGTGTAATGACAATGGATTCAGACAGCTAAACTTCCCTATGTGCATGGGGGAAGGGGAGAAGAACTGACAGGAAAAGGAGAAATGGAAGGAGAAGGGGATAAAGGAAAGAAGGAGGAAGTCTTGGACCAAATCATGATGGATGACAGCCAGATCAAGCAAATCATGGCGACATCTAGAAGGATGTGCAATGGAGTACCCTACCAATACAAGGTGAACATAAAGAAGAGAGCCATAGCCGCGAGGGAAGGCTTGGAAAGTGATGAAGAGGAGGTAAAGGATCTCTAGGTTGTGGAGCAGATTGAGGAAATCATGCGCGTGGCATGTGAGAGGAAGACGAGAGGTCCAAGAGAGGGAATAGAAGGCAGCAACCCTATCCATATTAATGTCAATGTGGAACCCATAAAACCACGTGCGACCAACACACCAAAAAGAACACCACAACTTAGACAACCGAATTTAGGGAGAAGAAAGACACCAGGAAGTACATCTACACAAGGAACAAAAACTGGGGGAGCCAGTTCAGGAAGCACTAGTCAAGTATCTACACCACGCAAAGGAAGTAGTTCAGCATTCAGGATGGTAGGACATGATCCCACCATTCAGTTACCATAATTTCGAGGAGAGGCAGCAGAAGACCTTGAGAAACACTTATTTATTTGTGCAAAGATCTCGGAATCAAAACAGATCAGTAATGAAGACACTAAACTTGCACAGCTAGCTATCACGCTAAGAGACCACGCACTAGACTAGTACATGAGTCTAGACGTAAACAATGCATCGGGGACAATAAGGACATTGACAGACATCAAGAAATTACTGATTAATCAGATCCATAAGCCAAGATCAGAGGATCAATACATGAAAGAGATGATAGAAATCCGACAGAAACCAGGAAAATATGTCTGGGAAATTGACCAGCGATTTAAACGTCTGAAAGGGAAATTGAGGTATTCCATGACTGACATCCAGCATAGGAATCTATTTGTGAATTCTTTGTTACCACACCTAAAATACCCACTCAGACAACAGAAATTCCAATATCAAGTAGAGGCTCTATAGGAAACCTTGCAAGTGGAGGATAATTAGTACCACAAGACAGATTTGTCTATAGAAAAGTTGAAGGAGGATTTGAAGAATCTTACCTTTCAACTCAATTAGAATAAGGGAAAGGACAAGAGCAAAGTTGTTTGGTGTACCACATGCATAACAGAAGTACACCATAAGAACGAATGCCCAAAATTCGTGTAGTATATGGCAACAGGGATTCCAAATCCACTACCGACAGGAGGATCCTGGTGTGAAATTTGCAAGATGCACGGGCATGATGCATATCATTTCCCTATGATGCAGAAAGACCAGACAGTACCAAATAATGCATACTACACTTTTTGCAAGTCAATAGGGCACGATGGCAAAGACTGCAAAACCATGGATCTGATGAGGGAAAGGACGTCAAACACATATAGGGTGCAAACCGAAATGATGACAGGGAAAGTTGCACCTCAATTTAATCAGGCACCACCACAGTATAATACTGTGTCGTAGCAGTATAACAATGTGCAGTTGCAGTATAACATTGCGCAGCCCCAGTATAACCCCGCACAGTATAATTAGGTACCTCAATACAATACATCACGCAGAGATCGCATTGGGTACAGAGGAGGAGGACGACGCAAAGGAAGCTTTGGATGCGGAAGAGGTCTAGTAGTGCGCCATAACTTCCAACAGCCAGGGCACTATGCAAGATAATTTCCACTACCACCTGCGACATGCATGTATTGTCGTGCAACAGATCACGACACAAAGGATTACACAACATTGTTGGGGAAGATACATGAGAAACTAAATCAGAACAATTAGAATGTACAGTGGATCTCTATAGAAGCTATAGAATATGGTTGGAACATCGACATAGTGACGCGTAGAGGTGCTAAAATAGGAGATGATGTGTCTAAACAGAAACCAATAGAATACCAGTGGATTAAGAAAAATATTGATCCACCCAAGCGATTTGATGCAGAAAAGGAGAAGGAGACCTTTAATAAGGCCATACAATAATTTATCAAGAAGAATGTTGCACCTACATCTACCGTGCAGCATACCCAAGATGTCCCAATGTATGAAATCCAGTCAGCATTGGACCATACCAGTGAAGTCCACCCAGGAAACCAAGTAAGTTGTATTAAAACTTTCCTGCAATCCTGTATTCAATTATTTAAGGATCCATATATGTTATAATATTACAGAATCTATTAGATAAATGTACCACAAACTCTGAGAGAAAGTTAGAACAGAGGATAGTCAATCACCTCCATGCTAGAAGGAGAACCAACAGAGAGTTTAGATTGAATGCCAACATCGGAGATTTTAACATGGGCGATGTGATATTAGATCAGGGATCTAGAGTGAATATATTACCCAAAAAGAAATGGCAATGCATGGGAGAACCTACCTTAGGCTACCCACCAGTCCAACTGAAGTTAGAAAACCAACACAGAGTTCTACCAATAGGGGTGATGAAAGGAGTGACAGTAGATCTGGATGAAGTGTGCACTAAGGAAGACTTTGAAGTTATCGAAATCGTGGACGACACAACACCATATCCAGCATTATTGATATTGGATTGGTGTTTTACAATTAGGCGATAATCAACCTTAAGACTAGGAAGATGAAATTTGAGTTCGGAAAATACAGGTTTATCACACCCCTAGATCTATCAAAAATCGAAATATTTGTGGAACCAACATGTCTAGATCTGGAAGAAATTAACCAGTTGTACCGAACCACCGCATGCACTGAATATTACATTAATCCAGCTTTTGATGGTGTACTTAGCTGGAGAAGTATCACATCATGTGGTTCTAACTCAGACACAGGTCTGGAGAAGTTGCAGCAGCGCCTACATGAGGTCTCAAATAGAATATGGGCACGAATAGACTGCGTAGTATGGTGGGTTGGGACAGAAGTCAAAGAACCTCCAAGTTTCCATGGAATCAACAACTTGGAAGAATTCCTAACAAGATATGAGGATGAAGTATCAAACAGTCAGAGATTGTTATCTCTTAACATTGCATTTAAGGTTACACATGCAAGATGGTGGGGTGCACACAAATAAACAATCAAGGACTGGTACCAATGTAAGCAGTTACTGGGCATTAGGTTTGGTACAGAACAAAGAAGAATCCAGCAGCAGAAATATGATGGACAGGGGGCACTTGCGGAACACTTGGAAAAGTGCAGAGCATTGGGGAAAATGACACCCCTAGAGGAATGGCCTCATCATTTCGTACACACATTAGAGGGAATCCCAAAAAACTAGTATACGAACCAGGAATTGTGCAGAGGAACTACCAGTTGGCCAGTACTACAGCAAAACTTTACAATCACTTTCTCATTTGAGCATGAGAACCCCAACATAGATGCAACCCTTAAACAAATAAGAAGGGTGATATTCATTAAGGAACCAGAAGTTGAACTCATAACAGAAGAACAACAGCAGAACAGACACACAGTGAAATAATTGTTTTCATGCTACCATGTACAGGAAGAAGTACCAGATGAAGACGATTCGCATGATATTCAGATTGAGGAAGTTGAAGGCAAAAGAGAAGTGGAAGGTTCACCTATAGAATCAGAAGTAATTGTAGCACCAATCAAGGTGAAGAAAGTAAACATTGGGACAGATGAGAATCCCAAAATGGCCAGCATTGGAGACTACTGGGATGAGGAAACAGTGGACAGAAAAACAGAATTAATGTGGGAGTACAGTGACATGTTCCCAAGGACCTTCACAGAAATGAAGGGTATTGCAGGAGAACTTGGAGAGATGAATATCCCTCTCAAACTAGAGGCAAGACCTATCAGACAGATGCCTTACAGATTGAACCTTGTCTACAAGCAGAAAGTAAGAGAAGAAATCGACAGAATGCTGGAAGCGGGAATCATAGAACTAGTTGAAGAATCAAAATGGATAATCCTCATGGTAGTTCAAGAGAAAAAACAAGGAGTCATAAGAATGTGTAGATCTGAGAAATCTCAATGATGCTTCCCTACATGACCCCTTCCCTACAACATTTACAGATGAAGTCCTAGAAAATGTGGGAGGCTAGGAAGCATACTCATTCACTGATGGATTCTCGGACTACCACCAAATCAAGATAGCACCAGAAGATCAATACAATACTACCTTAGCAACATAATGGGGATCATACCAGTACAAAGTCATGCCTTTTGGACTGAAAAATGCACCGGCAATTTTCTCCAGAGTAGTCATTGATGCCTTCAAAGAATTCATCCATCAGTTTCTAGAGGTATATTTGGATGAATGGACAGTGTACATACTGTTAAAGGATCATGTAGATGTATTGAGGTTGATGTTAGAAAGATCCAGACAATGGAAAATATCCTTGAACATTAAGAAATGTATATTTGGAACACCCTTCGGAATTCTATTGGGTCACATAGTATGCAGACAAGGTTTGATCATGGATCCTTGTTGACCCTCGACCAAGTTTTGAGGAAACATTGGTCAAGACTGAACACTTTTTGGACATCGATAGGCTAGTTGAAGATGCAACGCCCAGGTGGAGCTGAGATCGCGGGATCTCACTCATTTTGTGGACCCAACAAGAGGTTCATTAGGGTTTATGTAATGGGTTATGGGATGTCGGCCCATGGGTTTACCCATGATTAGGCCTTTTTGTAAATGTATAAATATGTAAGGATGTAATGTAGAAGTAGGAAGTGGCTAAGTGCAAAAAGTAGTAGTATGTAGCTAAGTGCAAGAGGCAAGTAGTTCTGAGTTGCTTGGTGCAACAGACCGTGTATGTAAGTCTTTGTGCTTAGTAGAGGATTTGGCTCTGTGCCTTGACCTGATTTTGAGAAGGTGGTTCTAATGTACAGTGCGTAGATCACTTGTCCAGTGCGAAGCTTGGCTATGTGCTTGGTGCACATGAGTATAGGAATGTAAGAGATTGAACACTAATAAAATAAGAAGAAGTTATTGGTGGACATAGCCCCACACTGGGGTGAACCACGTATATCATGTGTTGATGGTTTTATTTATTTTATGATATTTATATTGTATATTTGCTTAGTGCATTGATTATAATGAATGGTATATAGATCTATGAATGCTTAGTGATTTGTCTATGTTGAATGTGTTAGATCTAACTTATGATGCTATGTACGAAGCGTACGTTATCATTGTTAATGCGTCGATTTGTACTTAGGGTTTGATCTGTGATGTGAATAAAGATAATGAATTAATATGTGTTGTCCCTAAGTACTCTAAAAGGTGTTATAATCACAGATATGTGTCCTGGCTTGGTTATAGACACTTGAGTCATGTAACCCCCCCTGCCTCTCCCTCGGGTGAGACTACATCTACTTCACAGGTGTTGTCGAAAGGATCGATAGTTAGGGTTTTGTTGGTGCATTTTCTAAGCGTTGAACCCTGGGTCTGCCCCTGTGCCAACAAATGGTTCCGTTGTCGGGACATGAAACTGTGATTGTTGGGAACTGAAAGAAAAGCGAAGCTATATGCATAGATATGTTGTTGTAGTGTGCATTATTCTACTTGATTTGCAAATCTTTGTGCTAAGAAAGAAACCCGATCTAAAGAAAAGAGGTAAGATCTTGAAAGAGGTAAAATATTTACGATTTGATAAGAGTAAGATAAGTGGAAAATTTTGTTTCGAAAGTATGAATCTAGGTATGTTTGATAGATTTTGTCCTAGTCTGGAAGCTAGGGTATAGTTAGAAGAAAGAGTTGATCTGAATGAATCTGGTAGAAATAGAGAAAGATATGTTATTCCTATGCATAGAAAGAATTTTTGGACTAATAAGTGGATGCAGGAACCTAGAAAGAATTTTTGCAGATTGCAGGTCCATCACTATGATCCCAGTGTGCAGTATAAGAGATGTTGGGGAATGTATAAGAGAAAAAGAGGTTTGACACTATCCTATAACTGCAGAAGACCAGGACATCTTGCTAAGGAATTCCCTAGAGCGGGTCCTATTTGTCTATGTTGTAAAATTATTGGTCATAAAGTTGAAGACTGTCCAAGGATGATTGCTAAAGTTGAACAAATGAACATGAGTCAAGAAAATAAGAGAATATTAGAGAATCATAAAGAAAAAGAATTAGAGAAATCTCATACTATGTTAGTATAGTTAAAAGAAGTAATGGATGACCACAAGGATGTCAATTTATCAGAGATCTTGAAAGAAAAACAGTGCATAAGTACAAGAATAGAAGACTTTGACATAGACTGTGTCTTGGATGAAAAAACACAAGTGAATATTATGACAGAAAGCACTTGGGAAATTTTGGGAAAGCCTGTTGTGGTACCTTCACTAGGAAGGATAGGCTTGTTTAAAGGAAAGATGATAATCCTATGTGGAAGAGTTACTAATGTACCTATTATCATCCATGGAACATCGAGAGAAGAGGAATTTGAAGTTATTAGATTTGTTGAGAACATCGCCCCTTTTCCTCTTTTGTTAGGAACGGTTTGGATTGAGAAGGATCATACCAGAAGGAAAGTGGAGGAAGAAGCCACAAAAAATAAAAAACAAGAACTAAGGGATCTCATAGTTAGAAGAATAGATCGACTGATAAAAGAACGAGAAGTTGAGTCGAAGCAGCAGAACAAAAGAGAATTAGTTGTCGAAGTTGAAAGAGCGCAAGAAGGTGTGAAGGACTTATCCTTGCAAGAAGAAAGTATATCCACTCGGGAATTAAAAAGAAAAGAGGTATTACCTTTGAACCCTTTGAAAGCTCATTAACAACGTGAATCCAATACACTAAGAGAAGATAAGAATAAGAATAGAAAGAAGAATCCAGAGACTCAGATCACAAGAAAGAAGGTAGGGAATCTAAGTAAGAACAAATCCAAGTTAGAAAAACTACAAGAAATTCCAGAGAAGACTTCACAGGAGGCAGGCTTGCAGGCTCTGAACCTCGCTGGAATAGCAGAACCACACAGAATGGGACTTCGCCCCGGCGAAGCTATATGACCATTGGAGGCACCCCGACCATTAGAGTGATGTTGTGAACAGCTAGGAAACACATTTATGGGAAACTAGACCGTGT
>ML786778.1:241514-274378 GCA_009831015.1 Picea engelmannii | reverse complement strand
ATCCAAGAAAATCCAAGTGGATTGAGGTTGGAAAGGTGAGGGAGCTATACCCTCATCTTCAGATAGACTGAAAATAGTCTTTTGGAGGTCCAAAAGCTTTCCAATGGGGAGGAGTGATCAGGGGATCAAATTTTGCTCAAAAAATCAAAGCTCTCAGAATCACTTCAAAACAAACGAGAGTGTAGGTCTCATTGTTACGAACCCAACGCAACTCATTTGGGTTCAAACGGACATCGGGAGAGAGATATATCGCGTTCTGTTCAAAATGACAAACAGGCAAAAAAAAGGGTGTTGACTATACAGTCTGTACGGACGCTGACGTGGCAAGTCGTACGACACGTGGCAGGAAGCTATTTACACAGTTGGCAGGTGACATGTCTTGTTTACAGTAAATGGAATGGTGACACGTGGCCCAATCGATGGCTGCCACGTGTCCCTTATTTATTGGTTTAAAATTTATTTGGAGTCCACTGGATTCGACCCCGTGACCTCCACCCACATGCAAAGCTTTGGCAAAGACCACCAACCAACGCGCCACCATAGTGTTTCTTAACACTATATGGTGCGGATTTTATTTCAATTCAAATATTGTATGTTTGGGCGGGGGGTCGGGTTGGGGCCTAGCCCCAGCCTGTGGTTATGTTATATTGTAATATGGCCACGGTTTTAAAACCTTTGAGCGCGCATTCAAAATTAAACCTCGGTCGTATGTGTTGTAATATGACCACAGGCGCGCATATATGTTTTAACATGGCCCTTTTGATATAGCCCGCGGTCACATATTTGTTTCCATATGACCATTGACGCGCGCGCGGGTATGCATTTGGTTTGAATTTGGTTCAAACGGTTATGGCCCTTACTTTTAAATGCGCGGTCACATGGGTCATATGACCTTGCCCTTGACGGTTAGGGGCTAGGTGTGCCCATAACCATCCTACAGTTTGCACGGTTCACGCGGTTGCACCCGGTGCTAAGTTTTCACACTTAAATATGTGTGTGGGCTAGGTTGAGCCAACAAGGGTGTGTTTTGTAGATTCAGAGACAGCAAGCTTGAAGGGGGGACTTCCAGGAAGCCTATCTTCTTCATTTTTTGGCCAAACGAGCTATCGAAAAAGCCTAGCTAGTGGTTTTTGGACGTTCTGAAGCCATTGGAGCAATCTATTTGGAATTTTGAGCATTGTAAAGCACATTTTTGAGCACTTTGAGCAAATAATACAAATGATCCATTGGAAGTTGGACCAGGAGATGTAGCCCAAGAGAGGGGTGAACTCCTTTATCATTTGTTGTGTTATGTGTTTTATGTTCATTGATTATGTTGTTGTTTATATGCATCTTGAATGAGTAAATCCTATTAAAGTTGTGTTGCAAAGTTGATCCATTTTCATTTTAACACATAAAATTTTAACTTGCAAATATTTTCAAGAATACAAGTCTTCTTCATTTTTAGATCATCGAAGATGGAGTGCCCAGGTGGAGATGAGATTGCAGGATATCACTCATTTTGTGGACCCAATAAGGGTTTCATTAGGTTTTATGTAATGGGTTATGGTATGTCAGCCCATGGGTTTACCCATGATTAGGCCTTTTTGTAAATGTATAAATATGTAAGGATGTAATGTAGAAGTAGGAAGTGGCTAAGTGAAAAAACTAGTAGTATGTAGCTAAGTGCAAGAGGCAAGTAGTTCTGAGTTGCTTGGTGCAACAGACCATGTATGTAAGGCTCTATTCTTAGTAGAGGAGTTGGCTATGTGCCTTGACCTGATTTTGGGAAGGTGGATCTAGTGTGCAGTGCACAGATCACTTTTCCAGTGCGAAGCTTGGATCTGTGGCTTGGTGCACAGGAGCAGAGGAATGTAAGAAATTGAAGACTAATCAAATAAGAAGAAGTCATTGGTGGACGTAGCCCCACACTGGGGTGAACCATGTATATCATGTGTTGATGGTTTGCTTTGTGTTATGATATTTATATTGTAGATTTGTTTAGTGCATTGATTATAATGAATGATAGATAGATCTATGAATGCTTAGTGCTTTGTCTATGTTGAATGTGTTAGATCTAACTTATGATGTTAAGTGTAAAGTGTATGTTATCATTGTTACTGCGCCAATTTGTACTTAGGGTTTGATCTGGGATGTGAATAAAGCTAATGAAATAATATGTGTTGTCCCTAAGTACTCTGTGAGGTATTATAATCACAGATTTGTTTCCCATCTTGGTTACAGACACTTGAGTCATGTAACCCCACCTACCTCTACCTCGGGTGAGACTGCATCTGCTTCACAGGTGTTGTTGAAAGGTCCGGTAGTTAGGGTTTTTTTGGTGTGTTTTCTAAGTGTTTAACCTTGGGTCTGCCCCTATGCCAACAATCCTGCAAAGATTGCAGTAATTGTGAACTTACCACCACCAAAATCATTGTGCTAGTTGTGATCCACATTGGGACATATAGGATACTACATAAAATTTATAAAAGGGTACGCGCAGATCACCACGCCAATGGATAAATTGCTCAAGAAGGATACTAAATTCAAATGGAATGAGAGTTGTCATCAAGGATTGGACACCCTGAAGGAGAAGATGGTCAAAGCACCCAACTTAGTCTTTCCATATTGGGAGAAGACATTCCATGTGCATGTAGGTGCATCAGCCATAGCCCTGGGAGCTATTCTAGCGCAACCTAAAGCAGGGGAGTTGGACCATCCGATTGCATTTGTAAGCAAAAAATTGTCAGACTCCAAATAGAATTACAACACTACAGAGTGAGAAGATCTTGAAATGGTGTATGCACTTCAAAATTTCAAGCATTACCTACTAGGAAAACATTTTAAGATGTTCGCATATCATTCATCCCTTAAGTACCTAGTCAACAAGCCAGTTTTGGGGAGGAGAATACGTCGATGGTTACTTTTGTTTCAATAATTTGACTTTGAAGTCATAGTTAAACCAGGGAAGTTGAATGCAGGACCTAATCACTTGTCCAGGGTTACCAATGGTGAGGAGCCTACAAACTTAGAGGATACCTTCCTTGACGCATAGTTATTTTTATTCCACGTCGTAGATGATTATTTTTCTGACATTATTGAGTATTTAAGTACAGGGATTGTGCCATAGGAACCTAACACCATGCAGAGGAAGAATCTGGTTGTTCGAGAAGCTGACTACCAGTTGATCGCATGGAACTTATATAAAAAGGGGGCAGACATCATCTTGAGAAGGTGTGTGCTAGAACATGAAATTCCTAGGATATTAGCAGAATCCGATGAGGGAATAGCGGGAGGACACTATGCAGGAAAAGCTACCGTGCAGAAGGTACTGCATGCATAATTATGTATTGCGCGCAGGATTATAGTGGCCAACTATTCATCAAGATGCAAAGAAATACTGCCAATATTGAAGATAAGGCATGCGATACATCATCATTGTGATAGAATACCTCTCAAGATGGGCAAAGGTAGCACCAGTTAAATATTGCAGCATAGATACAACAACACACTTTATGTTTGAACATGTGTTGACCAGATTTGGATGCCCAATGATTTTGATGAGTGACCAAGGCACTCACTTTATCAACAACACTATCATATCTCTGACTGAAGAATTTGAGGTCTACCATCAAAAAAGTATGCCATACCATCCTCGGGAAAATAGAACAGTGGAAGCCTTCAACAAGATTCTAGAGAATACCCTAACCAAGATTTGCAACATCAATAGGGATGATTGGGATTCAAATATACCAGCAGTATTATGGGCCTATAGAAATTCTTGTAAGTTGACAGGGCAGACACCATTTAGATTGGTGCATGGATAAGAAGTAGTGGTGCCATTAGAATTCTTGGTACCAATTATGTGTATTGCAGCAATTACAAACATGACAGAGAAAGGCGCAATACAAGAAAGGTTAAGTCAGTTGATAAGCATGGAAGAAGATAGGATTCTAGCAGACTTTCACCAAGAAGTACAGAAAGCAAGTGACAAAGCTTGGCATGATCGACATATCAAGAGAAAAAGTTTCAAGGAAAGATACCTAGTCCTACTGTATGACAGCAAGTTTTTTCAACATCCAGGAAAGTTCAGAATGCATTGGTTGGGACCATAGGAGATCATGACTGTCATAGACGGAGGATTTGTACAGTTGAAATATTTGGCAGGAACATAATTGAGTTTGTGTGCATAGGTCATTGATTCAGTGCGATGAAATAATAATACTCTTTCGGAAGAAAAGGGCATCTAATCCAAGGACTATGCGCACTCAAATATCCCAATGCACCAGAAAAAGGACCAATGGTTGACAAACATGGCAATTCAGAAAATGATGGTTGTGGAATTCAGGCTCCAACTGGCAGCGAGCATTGAAATTGTGACAATCCATACACAGAGGTAAATAAATCAATGTGATGAAAAGGGAAAAGTTTGAAAACATGGCGTAAAGGATAGCAGTTAACAAGTACAATGGTACCACGTGCAGGGCACACTGCCAAAAGTGAAACAGGGACAATTGTCAATGCAGAATAGTTGTCACTTCGTTGTCCCACTATAAATTCAGAAAAAAGGGGGAAATAAACTCATTGTGTCAATTGCTAAGGAGAAGAACACAGAGCTGAGTGAAAGAGTGATAGAGCGATAATTTGACCGAGCATCCATCGAGTTCACATATTTATAGCCTATATGTCGTTGCAATGTCACCACCCCAAGTTGGAGAGTTGGGCAGGGCCAGCTGGAACACGAGAAGTATTGCTCACGCGACAGACGCAAGGGAGAAAGAAGTACCCATAGTGGTGGATGTGGATGAAATCCACACACCAGAGTATGCATCAAACCCAGTGATGATAGGCAAGGAATAGAACCTAGCGCAAGAAGCTGGGAAACTGGAGGAGGACACGGAGAGAACCGAGTCTGACACATCAAGGGGACCACGGCCACGACAGGCCGAGTAGGTCACATTTTCAGCACCACAGAGCGACGAACTAGAAGCAGGACAGACTGTAGTCCACGAGGATGCACTTGAGGTGGGGGCCTCATCACCACAAGCCAAACGGAAGGGTTACATTAAAATTAGCACGCACGGAGGGTCACAACCCCAAGTAGAAGGGACCCTGGTTCTGTCGAAGATTCCAAGAGGGGTGCACGTTGATGATGACATGGTCGGCAGAGTGAATGATATCAATTACTCTGACCACGACGTGGCGGATGTCACCAAATTTCCATACCTGGCATCCCAAAACCACTTGGAAAGTAGGGGATAATGTTCATCAGGCCTTCCACTGTTAGAGTCAACGCAGTGGATTCTTGGGCTTTACAACACAGGCATCATGAATTTACTAGATATCCCACACTTTGGGCAGGGAAAGAATATTAACCCCTACGTCAAGAAACTTCTTGCACGAGTGCATGGCAGAATCTTATGGATGGATAGGTCGGTGTTTATCCCTGTGGACCTCATCGCAGCAATCATGCGGCTACCCACATATGGGGAAAAGCTAGAGAAGTACCTGGAAAATAAGACTTGAGCAAAGGAAAACTTGGATGAGATCAAGGCCAATTATGTCGCGGAGCGCAGTAACAGGGGCATTAGGATCAGTGACATCAATGATCATGTGACAAGGTTTTCCACCAAACTCCCTGGATGAAAACTAATCTTCAAGTGTCACAAAGAGGAAGTATCAGTTGGTGTGGTCGTCGTCGTTGTGCAGTGTGCAAAGGGGAGATCAATGAGCTGCGCCCCATACCTCTTAAATTCATTCTTAGAGGACAGTAAGGACACACAGGATTGGGGCTTTGAGTTCCACTACTCGTGGTTACTCATCCTCATTGGCCTCATTGGCTGGAAGGAACCAGTCATAGAAAGTACCTGGAGAGACCAGGGAAATGTGGTGCATCACGCTACGTATCATTACGCAGTAGCACAGACCCCAAGAGAAATAAGACAAACACATACATCTTTGCGAGGTATTTCACAGAAATGCAGGACCTCATTGTGGATACATGGTGCATTACACCACAGACTATCCAAGAGTTTGGATAGGTTGTGAACATCAGGGAAATGCACCATATATTATGGATGCAAGAAAAGAGATACAAAGACAAAGAATGGCTACAGCTCAACTATTGTGTGACGTCGGAAGAAATCCAGAGATAGGTCCAGGAGTGGCCCAAATAATGGGAGGTACTGGAGATTCCAACTGTAGTACCAAGCTCACAAACTCATACGCAAAGAATATTAGCCCCAGCACACCAAATAGACATCAACGCAGCTGGAAATAAAAATAGGAGTACCCAAGGCCAAGAGGGGGGAAGCACCCTAGCCAAGAAGAAACTGCGAACATAGAACATACCACCAAGGGGATCTACATAGGCTCCATCGCACGTAGAACAGCCACCAATACACTCAATGGAAGAAGTGTGCGCAAAAGAAACATGCACAGGAACACAAGATATCCCTGAGGGGGAAGAACAAGGGACAGGAACCCAGGAGATTCATGAGGTAGAAGAAACTCGCCAACCACTACCAGAGATACCTAGAGGCCCACTAGTCCTGATCCATTAGCCACCCAGGAGAAGCGGTCAGGGGAGAAAACTAGTTGTGGCCGAAAGAAGGCGAAGGCTCACAAGCCACAGAGCCATATATCACTAATCCTGGATGATGTGGAGTTAATGGTGACAGCAGTTGAGGAGATACTGGATGAGGTGTGGGAGAATGCGGAGAAGCACAGGGATTCAATTGCAGATCAAGTGAAAGAGGTAAAAATCACATTGGAGCAGCTAAGGATCGGGACAGTACATGCACCAAAAGAAACACTCATGAAGGATAAATAAGGAGTGCCAATGCCCAAAACAGTGCAATTTGCAACACAAGTGAGCTCCAATTTCATCATCACTCCTGAGATGATGTTCCTTGATGAAGAAAGAGCACAGAAACCACTAAAGGACATCGAGACATTGGATGTGGCATTGGCCAAGATTCCAACAAAGGCATTGTATAAACTTCAGGTAAGCGTTGCACAGGAGATTCATTCTAGAGAAAGAGAGGACGCGACGAACCTACAGGTAGCTCAGACAGAAAACATTTCGATGAAGGAAGCCCTCAACCTTGAAGTGCAACAGAAAGAGAGAGCACAACAAAAAGTGGAGGAGATGGAGAATCACATCCACATGTTGTTTCAAGCAATTCCTGAGAACACAAATGAGGAGCCAGGGTCTTCGGAAGAGAAGTTGTGAAGGATAGAGGGGACTATCCAGCAATATAAAGAGAAAATTAAATACCTGGAGGAGCATGTCACACCCACTACTCCCCCAGAAGTCAGAGCACAGGGAGAGAAGGAGGCAACAATAGTTGTTGAGGACATCAGTTGAAGTATACAGACAGACATGGATCTGTTAGAAAAGAGTGTGCAGTTGTGAACTCACCTTCTAGAGGATGGAATCCTCTAGGAACTACAAGAGAAGGAAACCAAAATCCACGCAGCAATGGTGGAAGTAAAGTGGTGACAAAAAATAGTGTCACTGTTGGAGAATATCAAGACTGCCACCGAATTGAAGGCTCTGCAGTTGGAAGAGAAAGCATTGCAAGCATAGAAGACAACATGACAGGCATTGTTGGAGCCCCTGCAAGAAAAGGCGAAACATTTGGTCATGGAGAGCGACGCAGCTAAGAGGAGCATTGAGCAGATTGGGTCTGAGGGAGGGGAGATCTTACAATATCCTATCATGGAGCAGGTGGTCACCGCTATGGCTGACAAGAGAATTCAGGCCCACCAGCAATGTCAGCGAATAACGGAAATGTATGACACATTGTAGTAGGCAGTAACAGAAGTAGGAAGCAAGTAGTGACAGCGACACAAGTCGGGCAGTGACTCGGGACGAGTCACGATTTCAGTGTTGGGGCATGTTGGGGACATGCCCATTTTGGGGAAAAGGAATGACGTGGAGGAAATACAGTTGGCAGAAAGGCATGTGAGGTGCACATGCAAGAAGATGGGAAAGAAAAACAACTAGCAAGAAAAGCAGTGGACGAAAGGAAAACTCACATGCAGAGGAGGAAAGCGTGGAAGGCTAGCATGCAAGAAGACCTAACTAGGTTAGGGTTTTGGTAAGAGAATGTAACGGTTGATGATCCAAAAATACATATAAATATATACCTAGGAGGTCTAGGGGCGGGTTGATTTTGAGTGTTACTCGTGTGAGAAGGAGTAACTAGTATGTAACACTATTGTAATCGGATCCAATCTTATAAGTTGTTGAGATGTAGAGGGTCAGGAGGGTCGATCCTAAGGGTTAGATCACATGATGAGGAGCCTAGTTTGATCTATTCCGCCTCATCATAGATCTCGACCTGACTGAGGATGATTTGTAAAGCGCATGGTGTTGTAGTTTTGGAACTACCATAATAAGAGAGCTTGAGAGCCAGATCTTTGTGAATGTATCCCAGGAGAAGGTGAACCATGGTAAAACATGCGTTATGCGTTTGAATGTTTATATCTCTTTTAATTTATATGAGTATATGTTAGAATGATATATGAATGAATTGATGGATCTAAGTACATTACATGCATGAATGATAATGAAAGTATATTGTTTTAATAATTAGATAGAATTCATGGCGCCCAATTCACAGATCCCCATTTAGTCCTGGACTGCAAGCACTTGAGTATTGCAGTCACCCATTAAGACTATCTCAGGTGAGACTGCGCAGTGCACTATGTGCATTGCATTGCCTTCGAGTTTACCAGGAGGGTCCATAGTTTTCGAGGCTTTGTTGGATCCCCAGTAGATTTGAACCTGGGTCAAATCATGTTAAAGGTATAACTAAGATAAGCAACCAACATTGTCCAAAAAAAACTTTGGGAGAAAGTGTGGGGCCTTGGTGGCTACATATATCATTAGGTATATTCCATACTCTAGGAGGTACCAGTCCCCTTACCTCTTAAATATCACATGTTCTTTATCTGGCATGCATGGTGCAAGCAAGTCGAATATAAGTTGGAACAGAGGTGATAGGAACTGGTCACAAATTTTGGGATACCCGGCTCAATACTTGTGCTCCCACAATACCTTGTAGTAGATATCGATCATTGGACGGAAATGTTTGGCATATGAAAACCATGTCTAGGAGGTATGAGGACATGTGGAAACTTGGGAATTTCCCAAGCATGGTGTCCTTAGTTGTTCTAAGAGATTCTTCCAAAGATGACGAAATAATTTTGACCTTTGAGCCTTTGGTTCCCCATATAGTATGCATAGCATGGAAACGGCATATTGATATGGTGTCTTCAATAGGTTGATGGGGTACTCACCTAGTGGTCTTGATTTGAATTCCTTTTCAATTCCTTTTGAATTCATTTTGAATTCCTTTGATTTGATTTGATTTGGTTTCTAGATATGCATGCCTCAGAATTCATGAGATAGCCTCTACATAGGGAAATATTGTTGCATGTGTTACCAACTTGTATTCCTTTTGAATTCCTTTGATTTGGTTTCTAGATCTGCATGCCTCAGAATCCATGAGATAGCCTCTACATAGGGAAATATTGTTGCATGTGTTTCCACCTTGTATAGCTTGGATTTCCTGATATTTATGAATGTCTGGAGATCAGGGTCATCTCTTACCTCCTAGGGGAAGGTCTGGTTGTTAAATATTTAATACACTTCACCCCATTTGACTGAAGTCTCCTTGTCAATGACACCTTTTGTGTCATCATATACAGGTCCTAGGGTATCTATATCTTCCTCCTTAGCAATTATGCTTGCAGATGTCTCTTCGATAGGGGCCTTGTCAACACTTTGCAAGTGTTTGTGAGGAGACATGGTTGACTATGAAAAAGACAAATTTATTATTAGTCTTAAGAAAATATAGCATTAGAAAGTTGCATCAAATGTTCATTAGCTTGAGAAAGAGAGAGATTGGATTTTATTTTTTTTTGGGTGATTTTTTAAGCCTTTTTATGAAATCGGCAAGTCGGTATTTTGTGCACCAAATTGTGATAGTTGTTGGAATACTGAGAGGGGGGTGAATTAGTATGAGGACTTTATACCACTTTTAACCACAATATGTATTATTTCACTTTATCAACAATGTTCAACAGTTTATTATCAATGTATCATTTATGATTGCCTTCAATATATATATCATAAGCATGTAATAATAAGCATCATCACATCAACATCACATCAAGAAAATAGTACACTAGTATTTACATGGAAACCCAAATGGGAGAAAACCATGGAATTTTTTCTTATATATATCAAGAATGCATCCATAGGAAGCACCAACTTCCCAATTCTCCAGTTGCAACTGGAAGGAGTCTACAACCCCCTATTTATATGCTCCAACCTGAAGGAAGCTACAACTCCCTGAATTCTATGGCTCCAACTAGAAGGAGGCTACAACCCCCTAGGTTCTTCGACTCCAACCGGAAGGTGGCTACAACCACCTAGTTCTCAGGCTCCAACTCCCTGATTCTCTGGAACCAACCGCTACAACCCCCTTTCCTTGCCCCGTCATGCCGCCCTAAAATATAAGTGTCGACCAACTGTCACTACCACAATCACTACCATTGTCATTGTCACTATCACTGTCACTGTCACTGTCACTGTCACATCAACCTATCCAAATGATCACTGTCACAACAACATTTCCAACCAATCATTGTCTTATCCACGAAACTAGATTCACTCTCATATGAATGCAACTTGTGCCAAGATAACCAAGATAATATCTCAAACCATATGCTCAACATCAGAAACGCATGCCTCTACCAAGCATGTACCAAGATCACCACATACCATCACAAGATATGTGTCTCAACCAAGTACCAACTTGTACCATGCATCAACCTGTACCATCAACCATGTACCATAGAAAGTGCATCAACCATGCACCAAACCTATATCACTACCACCTGTACCATACCATGTGCCAACCATGCACATCAATGTCCATGTACATCAACCATCAACACATGTACCATACCAAGTGCCAACCATGCACAAAGCTTCCACTAATATGCCAATATCACCCAGATGTGCCTTGAGTACTATGCCAACATCAAGTGTCCAACATGCACCTCAATCATCTTCCAAAACAAGAACCAAGCTATGCCTCAACAAGTATTATGCCAACATCAACAAGACATGCATCCAATCATGTACCTCAAACCATGTGCCTCAAGTATGTGCCAAACATGTGCCTCAAATATGTGCCAACCATATGTCTCAAACATGTATCAACATCACCAAGATATACCTCAACCAATAGATAAAAGATATGCCTCAAACAAGTATCATGTCACCCATGATATGCCTCATAAATAAAGTAACAAAACATCACCAAGAAGTACCAGCATCACAGAACATTTACCTCAGGTATATGCCTCAAACCATATGTCGATTTCTCAACCAACATACCAAACACATGCCTCAAACATGCTCCAAACTCAACCATGTACCATCACTTAATATTCAAAACACATTTAAAACATACCTCTTACCTCTGGAGTACCTACAACATCTGATCTCATAACAACTTGGGCAATCCTCAGCTTCAGCACCCCGGTACCAGCATTCTTCTCAATTCTGCAAGTGCCTCACTAGACAGGCACTAGTTGACCCACGAGTATGCCTCGCTAGACAAATATAGGCGAACCTGTGAATGCCTCGCTAGAAAGATATGGGTTGACCCATGAGGAAGACCCTAATTAGGTTTTCCTGATATTCTCCTTATGTCTCCTACAATCCTGAAAATATCGCAATTCTCCCTCTTCGCTACCTCAGAATTCTTCGTCGCAAACTAGCCAAAAGATCATAATACTAGACCATAACATTCATAAGACAGATATTCAATGTAAGTGTATGAGTGTACTTGTGAATGACTCCTTGAGGGTTATTTATACTTTTTTTGGGTAACCTCTTCCCTTAAAATTAGGGCTCCTATATATTTCTTGTTGCAACCACTTTACCTTTTCATTCATTGACTTGTAACCAACTAGGGCTTCTTGACCATTCTTCAGGGATTCCAACTTCACAAGGTCATATCTCCCTAACCGTGAAGAACCACATGGAATTCCACATATCACTGAAAATGGCATGACATGTACTATCCATCTATGATAGTATTACTTGCAATTACACTATCCTTCATGTTTTTATTCCTCAATCAACTTTGGGTCCCATAACCACACCTTCGGGGTGTTAAGCCCTAAATAGTGGCACATTTCCCCTTAATTGGTGCACATTACATTAGTATTTTTATTGTATTTATGTCAGCTTGGGTCCATTAGTTGTAATTGTACCTCCTAGTCTCCTATATATACCAAGGAGACCTTTTCACTTGGAATCATCTTGTATTTGTGAATTTATGTGGTGTATAAGGAGGTTTCCCCCTTGAAGAGGCTTATTATTTGAAATAACTTCTTTGTCAAGTCGTGGAGTATTTATTCTGATGTTTTTATGCTATTTGGATATTTGTTTCCTAAAATTTTGTATCATAGCTCAAGGTATTGGGGTTTCGTTGCTACATCTGAGACATCTTGGAATTTCCGCTATAACTTTTTTTCTTGGATATTTCAAAAGGAATTCCTTGAGGGATATTTAGTAGATGATTCAAGGTACTTTTGTTAAAATCTCAACTTCTAGGGATTTATACTTTTGGAGATATATCATGTGGAATATTGGGTTCCCGAATCATCATGAATTCAGTCATCTCGGAATGTTCACTATAAATGTTTTTCTATGATGATTCAGACCGTGAAACTCGGAGGATATTCATAGTAATTATCAAGGTATATGTGGTAAAACTTTTAGCTTCTGGTTCATCATAATTTTGGAGATAAACCCTATCTAATATAGGGTAGTTGACTAGTCCTATTAACTAGTCTCAAACAGGTGTTCCGGGTAAAACAGTGATATCTTATTCAATGAGTATCCAAATTAAGTGAGACGAGTTGCATTTGATAGTGGATAGTCTGTAGTATTTATAGTGCAAATTTCAGAATAATATATCACATATTGTGCACTCGGCACACTTTAAAAGTATGCTCGCCTGGAAAGGCCAAAATTCAGCAAGGTGTGGGGAAGTTACCATAACTTCCACTTGGCCCATCATATTTTAATCAGACCTATGGAATTGTAGAGAGGATATATCAAAGAATTACAAAAAAAAAAATCAGACCCAAAAGGGTCAAAATTTTAAAGATACAACAAAAGAAAGGTCAGCAAGCAGAACAACCTCCAAATCAGTGTTTAAAAGGTGTGTTTTTTGGGGGGGAAATTTGCATAGTTGTGGGAAAAATAACCTCCATTTGTGACCTTTGACAAGATCAGAAAATTTTGGAAGCAAGAAAATATTTGGATATAACCCTAGAAGAGAAGTCGTCTAAAGGAAATATTATATACTAAGTAATTAGCACCGAGAATGAGAATTCGACCCAGGCAGTCTGGCAGAAGCAGTATAAATATAGGAGGCCAGTCATCATTTTAGCCAAAATTCTCAGTACTGGAGAAGTACACTTATGTGCACTGCAGAAGCCCAGTTTGTGTGCAAGTCTTGGGAGCAGCTGATGTCGGCAGTTCTGCAATCTGCATTTTCAGTTTTTCTGGGCTGGACTCTCTGAACAGTTTTGGTTATCTTTGCTTCGTGCATTAGCCTTGGTTGGATATTTATTTTTTGCCAGAAATTATTCTCTTTGTCAAGGTCAATGTGCTCAGGGGTGGCATTAGTGCCTATGGTTGGGTGACAATATTGTTATATTGTCTATGGTTAAATGAGCACATCCAATATTCTAACAGGTTATGGGCCCACACCTCCTTCATTCAGTCTAACCACTGGAAGGGAGCTAAGCCATAAGGTTACTAAGCTCATTGAAGAACTGTTGCTAGGGTTTCTAGCAGGTGCAATTACTAAAGCACTGTCGCTAGGGTTACTAGCAGGTGCAGTTGCAGAAACCCTAAACCCTTGTCTAGCACCTTATGACGGAACACCTTACTCAAGGAGAATATATTCAACTGCACCTTATTCCATCACACCTCTTGGCACTCTCAGAAGGCAGAAACGTCAAGGTTGAAATTTTGGATTAAATCTTGACCAGTTATCAGTCAACAAGAAGTCATGAATGAAAAGACAAATCATCTACACTACTCAGCACTCACAGGATCGCTTGAAGATGGCATGTGGATAATTGATAGTGGATATTCTAGGCATATGACAGAATATCAAGCCATACTCTCCAATATAAATGAAAAGAAGACATCATACAAGGTAGAACTTGGAGACAAAAACACTTACCCAGTCAAAGGAATTGGTCAAGCCTCCGTCAAATTGAAAATAGGTAACAATGTTCATTTGAGCAATGTCTTATATGTACCTGGTTTAGAAAAGAATCGTTTATCCATATATTTCCTAGAAGACAAAGGAAAAATAATAGCCTTTGTAGATGGAAAAGTATTATCTTGGCCTAGAGACTCCAGCATAGAGAATGCTAGAGTTATTGGAACTCGTGAAGGAAGACTATATAGACTACTAGAATAAAATGATGAATCCCTTGTACATGATGAATTCAATCCCAATGAACTTTGGCACAGAAGGTATTCTCATATCAATTATCAATCATTACCCTTCCTCAAAAATATTGTTGAAGGAATACCAAAACTACAATCTACACATGAAGGACTTTGCAAAGGATGTGCTCTTGGTAAGAATGTTAAGAAACCATTCTCAAGCAACAATAGTAGATCTAAGGAAATTCTAGATATAATACATTCAAATGTTTGCGGTCTGATTCCAGACAAATCTCTAGGAGTTTCTCTTTACTATGTAATCTTCATATATGATTACTCGAGAAAGAATTGGTTATATCTCTTAAAGACAAAGGATGAAGTATTCAACAAGTTTCAAGAATGCAAAGTAGAGATAGATAACCTCACAAACAATAAAATCAATACCTTGAGAACAGATAATGGAGGAGAATATACATCCAAGGAATTTGTTGCCTTTTGCAAATCGGCAGGGATTAGGAGGGAGCTATATGTTCCTCATAATCCTCAAAAAAATGGTGTAGCAGAAAGGAAGAACATATCTATTGAAGAAACTGTGAAGGCACTATTGAACGAACAAGGTTTATCTATGTATCTATGGGGAGAAGCAGCCATGACAGCAATATATGTTTAGAACAGAAGTCCTCACTGCATATTGAAGGATATGACTCCAGAAGAAGCCTTCTCAGGAAAGAAACCTAATGTGGAACACTTAAGAATCTTTGGATGCCCTATTTACTTTCACATTCCCAAGGATAAAGGAATAAATTAGAACCCTCGAGAAAGAAGGGCATATTCATGGGATACAGTGAATCATCCAAGGCCTATAGAATCTATATCCCAGAACAACATATGATTAAAGTCAGCAGAGATGTAACCTTCAATGAAAAGATGGCTTTCAAGAAATCCATAGAAGAAACTATAGAAGAAGAAGAGTATGAAGAACCTATTGAAGAAAGCACATGTCTTCTAGAAAGTCAGAATGAAGAAACATAACAACTCAATCATCCTATGCAACCATGTGAGACTATTGAATTAGACATTGTACCCAAAACCAAGAAACGACCAGGTTGGTTTGAAGCTACCCTACAAGAAGCAGAAAGACTCAAAGCCCCAAGTGGGACCTTCAGAAAAAGAAAGAAGCCCAAGAGATTCTCCATCTATGCAGTATGTGTGACAAAGCTTCTAGACGAAGAACTACCACGTTTGAAGAGGTGGCTCAGATGAAACAATGGAAAGAATCCATGACAGAAGAACACAAGTCCATCTTGAAAAATGATGTATGGGAAATTGTGCCTAAACCTAAAGAAAAATCAATAGTAACTTCAAAATGGGTCTATAAGATCAAACATGCAGCAGACATAAGCATGGACAAATATAAAGAAATTTTTGTAGCTAGAGGGTTCTCCCATAAGGAGGGAGAAGACTATGACGAAAAATTCACTCTTGTTTCTAGATATACTTATATTAGAGCCATTATGTCTCTTGTTTCTTCCATGGGATGGAGTTTACATCAGATCGATGTAAAAACGGCTTTCCTCAATGGAGTAATTGAAGAAGAAGTATACATTGAACAACCTCAAGTATTTGAAGTACATTCCAGAGACACTCATGTTTTCAGACTAAAAAAATATTTATATGGACTCAAGCAAGCTCCAAGAGCTTGGTATGCCAGAATAGACAACTATCTAATAAGACTTTGTTTCTCCAAGAGTCATGCAAATCCAAATATTTACTACAAAGTTGTGAACAATTCACCTGTGATTCTACTGCTATATTTCGACGATCTATTCTTGACAGGTGAAGAGTCTCTCATCATCCAGTGTAAAAAGGAACTTTCTTCTGAGTTCAATATGAAATATCTTGGTCTCATGCATTATTACTTGGGACTAGAAGTATGGTAGAAGCATGGTGAATTATTCCTTGGACAGAAAAGTATGCAGTAAATATTCTTCAGAAGTTTGGAATGATGGATTGCAAATCCATGGACACTCCTATGACCACAAATATAAGAAAAGTAAGAGACTCATACTATGATCCAGTAGACCCATCCCTATATTGACAATTGATTGGGTCATTGATTTATTTAGTAAATACTCGACTAGACATTTGCTTTGTCGTAAACACACTAAGCCAGTTCCAAGTGGAACCCAGACATGAGAATTGGATAGTTGCAAAGCATGTTCTAAGATATATTTGTGGGACACTAAACTATGGTTTAATATCTACCGCATCCAGTCATATACAGCTTCATGGATTCACAGATTCAGATTGGGCAGGAAGTGTAGAAGATAGGAGGAGTACTTCAGGGATATGTTTCAGCTTGGTCTCCGCTATGATATTTTGGGGCAGCAGGAAACTGAAGTCTGTCGCACTCAGCAGAGCAGAAGAAGAATATATCGTAGCATGTGAGGCATGTACAGAAGAAGTATGGCTGAGAAAACCGATTTTTGGATTATTTGATCAGGTTCCATATTTGACCATAATACACTGTGACAATTAGTGTTGTATAAGTCTATCAGAACACCAAGTGTTTCATGAATGGTCAAAACACATTGAGATCAAATACTACTTTATTCGAGATAAAGTCCAGGAAGGAGAAGTGAAGCTTCAGTATATCCCCACATATGAGAAGACAGTAGATATCTTGACAAATCCTCTGTCCAGAATAAAGTTTGCATACTTACGAGACAAACTGGGGATCATGGAAATAACTCCCTTAGCTGAAAGGGAAGAGATGTCTCTCAAGGTTGGGAGGGAGCACTGACATATCATTGATTTATGGACAGTCATTTTTAAGCTTTGAAAAATGGTCTAGGATGGGCAGTTCCTTTCCAGTTCGGAAAGTGGTTTGAGATTTCTGACGGACAGGAATTTTCTAGTTCGGAAAATGGTCTAGATCAAACAGTCATTTCTGTAATGAAAATGGTTTGATGGATTGTTGATGTACCATAAAAAGTGATTCCCCTTTTGGCCAGTGTGGGGGAATGGTATAGGACAGTATTTCTTCTTGAAATTCACTCTCAGTAGTGGTCAAGAAGACTGGTCTGTCTCGCCGAACAGTCATTCTTCCGAAGCTCACAGTTGTGAGAAGTTTCGAAGAATGGTTCGTTTTGGAGGTTGGTGCAAGACAGTCATTTCCTTAGGAAATGGTCTGGACAGTCATTCCCTAGGGAAGATTCTTTCTCTCCAAGTTGCACTTTGTTTAGTGCCGAAGGAATGGCCCAAATAAGTGAATGGTCCAGGTTCATCAATCATGGACATGCATTCCCTAGGGCAGACTCATTCTCTCAAGGTTTCACTTTGTTTATTGTCGGAGGAATGGCCCAGATAGGTGAATGTTCCAGGCTCAGAAATCAGGACAGTTATTCTTCCATTCTTGAGAAGAATAGTCTAGATAACCCATCATTGATGTTTTACTCTCTAAGGGCATATGCTCTTCCAAATGTCACAGATGTGAGTGGAAGAATGGCCTAGATGACTCAGTTATATCATGATATTGGTTTTGTGCAGGTTGATATCAAATGATATGATTACTATGGAGACTGTATGTATCTAGATAGTAGAGGTATGCTACTATGGTGGATATGTTCCACTGGTTTTGACTATGTGTCACGGATTGAGTAGTTGTGTACTACTATGGATAGACACAGTTGTGTTCTATCAGTTTACATTGTACTAGTTTTCATGGAGATTATATAGTTGGATAATGATGACGGTGCTCGTGATTTAATTAGCCTATGTGGCTATAATGATGCTACCAGTTGAATGGTATGTTTGTGCTCAAGACCATTATCTATTATACCTCCCTAGCTAGGAGGGAGTGTTGATATTATGGTAATTGCGGGAGGTATTAACCTCCATTTGTGACCTTTGACAAGATTAGAATATTCCGGAAGAAAGAAAAGATTTGGATATAACCCTAGAAGAGAAGTCGGCTAAAGGAAATATTATATACTAATTAATTAGCACCCAGAATGAGAATTCGACCCAGGCAGTCTGGCAGAAGTAGTATAAATATAGGAGGCCAGTCTTCATTTTAGCCAGGATTCTCAGAACTGCAAAAGTACACTTGTGTGCACTGCAGAAGGCCAGTTTGTGCACAAGTCTTGGGAGCAGTTGTTGTTGGCAGTTCTACAATCTGCATTTTCGGTTTTTCTGGGTTGGATTCTCTGATCAATTTTGGTTATATTTTCTTGGTGCATTAGCCTTGGTTGGATATTGATTTGTTGTTGGAAATTCTTCTCTCTGTCAAGGTCAAGGTGCTTGGGGGTGGAATTAGTGCCTATGTTTGGGTGACAATATTTCTATATCTTCTATGGTTAAACAAGCACATCCAATATTCTAACAATTGGAAGGATTGAAAAATTTTCCAATAGAGAGGCCACCTGAAAGTGACAATGTATCCCATGAAATTCATGATGAGGACACAAGGAATATGAATCAAGACGGGAGAAACTCCAACTTTGGGTTGAAGAACAACCACTTTCCTAAGATCGATATGAGGAAGTTTTATGGCAAGGATCCAATCACATGGATACTCCATATGGAGCAGTTCTTTGATCTACATGATGTGCCACATACACAAAAGGTATGAATTGTGTCTTTATATTTAAAACCCAATCATTTTGTGTGGTATCGATGGATTTATTCTCATAAATCACTTGTCACTTGGAAAATTTTCACGAAAGAAATGATAGCACACTATGAAGATACAAGGAGAAATACCTTCTTCAGCCCCAGATGAGCTCTTGATTGATGTATTCATAGGAAATTTAAAGGATAACATTTAACATGAGGTTCTCCATTTGGAACCTAAGCCATTGGAGAATGCATTCAAGGTGGCGAGAAATGTTGAAAGTAAAAATTTGGATATGGCTACTAGAAGGACCACTCCTAGCATCTATCGAGAGAATAATGTTATTTTTTCTAAACCACCTCAACAATTAGAGGAAAGGAAAACAAATGGTTTATGATTTAATTTTGACGGCAAGTACGGTAAGGGACATAAATGTGGTGAGAAGAAATTATCCTACATAGATTGTGAAGAGGAACAACAACAACAACAACAACAACCATATCAATATGAAAATGTAGAAGATATTTCTTCTGAAGAGTTTACTCCCACCATATCATGTAATGCATTGGTTAGAATTAACATTCCTAAAACCATCAAGATCGAAGGATATATCAAAAATAAAAATTTAATAGTCCTAATCGATTCTAGTAGTACTAATAATTTCATTCACTATAAATTAGCCAAAGATATCAATTGCTTTATATATTCAATGCCAAAGTTTCAAGTAATGATTGTAAATGGAGGAACTATCAATTGCTTGGGAAAATGCCATAAGATCAATATTACTATGGGGGAATATGTAATGAATATTCCAATGATTTATATACCCATGGGTGGTTTTGATGTCATACTAGGAGTCCAATGGTTACAATCATTGGGAACAGTGGCTTTTAATTTTCATGAAATTTTCATTGGAAAGAAAGGAAATTGAATTAAAGGGTATTACAGGGAAACCCAAAAAGGTGGTAAGATCTAATGGCGTGACAAAATTATTGAAAAAGGGGCACTAGGGTGTAATTGTACAACTATGCTCACTATATTTTCAAACATATAAACCATATATTCCCCTAGATATCTAATGGATTATTGATAAGAACGGCAAAGTATTTGAAGATATTCCCAGAGGTCTTCCACCCACTCGCGATCATGATCATGATATTCACCTAATTCATGGGAGTGCTCCTCCTAACATTAGGCCTTACATATAACCTTATGCCCAGAAGAGTGAAATTAAGCATATGGTTGAAGAAATGTTAGAGGCTGACATTATTAGACCTAGCCAAAGTTCTTACTCTACACCAGTGGTAATGGTACTCAAGAAAGAGGGCTCATGGAGTATGTGTCAGATTATAGAGAGCTCAACAAGATCACCATTAAAGATAACTTTCCCATTCCTGTCATTGATGAATTGTTAGATGAACTACATGGAGCAATCTACTTCACAAATTTGGATCTTCGTTCAAGGTATCATCAAATTGGAACGAAGGAAGTAGATATCCCAAAAACAGCATTCATAACTCATGAAGGCCATTATGAATTTTTGGTCATGCCTTTTGGCCTTATGAATGCACCTTCCACATTCCAAGGGTTGATTAATTCCATTTTCAATCCCTTCCTTCGAAAATTTGTGTTAGTATTTTTTGATGATATACTAATCTATAGCAAGTCTTGGCAGGATCATGTTTGACATGTTGATAGGGTACTACAGCAACTAAAGGAGAAAAATATATATGCTAAACCATCCAATTGTTTCTTTGTGGTGAATGAGGTAGAGTATTTGGGTCATATCATATCTCATGAAGGTGTCAAGATATACTAACAAGATTAAGGCCATGATGGACTGGCCAATTCCCAAAACATTAAAGAATCTTAGAGGATTTTTGGGTTTGACAGGTTACTACTGCAAGTTTGTTCGAAACTATGGGAGAATAACAACACCTTTGATGGCATTAACCAAGAAGGATGCATTTTCATGGACTCTAGAGGAAACTCAATATTTTGAACAACTTAAAGAGGCGATGTGCAAAGCTCATGTCTTGACCACACTAGACTTCACAAAAACCTTTATTTTGGAATGTGATGCCTCGAGAAATGGAATTGGTGTTGTTCTAATGCAAGAAGGAAGGCCCCTTTCTTTTGAAATTCGAACAATCAAGGGAAAGGACTTAAACAAACCCATTTATGAGAAGAAAATGATGGGAATACTGCATGCATTGAAGCAATGGTTCCCTTACCTAATAGGTAGGACTTCAAGGTCAAAACAGATCATGATAGTCTTAGATACTTCTTGGAACAAAGACTATCTTTAGAAGAACAACAAAAATGGGTGACCAAGATGTTGGGTTATGATTTTGAAATCATCTACAAGAAAGGGAAGCAAAATGTTGCGGTAGTTGCACACTTAAGAAAGGATTAAGATGTTGAGAAATTTCTCTATGTTATCTCTAGCATCCAACCTTATTGGATAACATAAGCAAGGGATGAATGGAAGAATGAAAAAAAAGTGTGGACTCTCATCCAAAGGTTGCAACAGGATTCTGGTGCATCAAATACATTTACATGGAAAAATGATTCACTATGGTACAAAGGTCGCTTATATTTATGTAAGAAATCCCAACTCGAAAAAGGTACTTTTGGAATTGCACACCTCTGTGGTAGGAGGGTACTCTAGATTTTTTAAAACCTATCACAGGGTCAAGAAGGAATTTTTTTGGAATGGCCTTAAAACTGAAGTTCAAAGGTTTTTGGTAGAATGTTTGGTTTGTCAACAAAATAAGGTGGAAACAATTAAGATCCCAGGTCATTTACAACCATTAGCCATCCCAAGTTAGCGTTGGGAGGAGGTTCCCATGGATTTAATCATAGGTGTTAGCACTTTGTGAACTCAATTGACTGAGAAAAAAAATGACAGAGGTAACCTACAAACCAACTTTAAGGCCAAAAACTAGCCTTTTCGACCTAGAGAGGGCTCTCTTGGAGAATTCGTCTCTATACAGGTTATGGATTTGAATTGTCGGCTAGATTTAACACGTTCGTACAAGATTTTCGGTTCTATTGGCAAGAGAATGCAAGACCTTGGGCCATGGATTCAAATTCCAAAAAACAAGAGAAATAAATGACTTGGTAACTAAAACTTGAGAGGATAAAGGCTAAGTAGGCAACGGTCTTTCAGTTCGAAGTCCTTGTGTGTGGTGAGAGAAAAACACATAAATAAACTCAAAGCATCATTGGAGATGAATTATGAATTTACTTAGAAGAAAACACAGTCATCTAAATGGTGAAATCTAAAGCACCGCGCGGTGAATTCTAGACTTGTAAAACATTCTGATTTAGACAAAATACAGACATGAATATAAAGAACACAGGAAAGCACGTACATAAGAGATTTCACAATACATCAAACCACTACCATTAGAATATTTTCATCAAATTCTCAGGACCTTTGCATTAAAATTCAATCGGGTTCGAAATTTACATTCAACAGTCATTATTTACATTACTTTTCCAACCAACCTGGCTTACATTGAAAAGATGCAATATATAGAAAAGAAAGTGTCGCTTGGGCTACCGTGCCCCCCAACTACTATCCCTAGAAATTAGGCTTTGATTATTCTCTGCCAAGTGATCCTTCGTATGTCACTTTACTAAGAATAGAAACTTGATTGTACCCAATCATACAATAACTGACGTCTTTGCCATGATAGTTTGATCATCGGCAAGATTTCATCGTTAAGGAGTGATGTGTCAATGATTCTCCTTTGATAGGCTATCTAAACAATCAAGCACTTTTTCAGACTCCTGCCACCCAGTGTAAGAGATTTGATTGTTGTCACGCGATTATTGGATGGTGGTGCATGTGGCAGGTAACCGCGGACTGTCATTGGTGTTTCCAAGATGACAATGTCAGTCAGGGGACAACACCTTTCTTCAAAATTTTGTGTGCTCAACCTACACTTGTCCTTTGTGGTAGGTGGGTTTCTAGAATTTGTGCAACATATGTCCATCGCACGGGTACATGTTAGAGTCCCTACTTTCCAGGAGGAAATAGGACACAGGGAGAAAAAATCTGCGGCATGTTCGAAAAAACAAAAACGGGGTCGATAAATTATGTTTTTGGCCTCGTCTGCAGTCTTGATATCCGAAGACTTTTCCTGAGAGACCAGTTGCGCATTTTCATATTCTTTACTTGTCTTCACAAAACTACATTCCCTTTCATCTTCGTTTGAGCACTAGCTAGAGTCACGCGAACATTTTTCATGGTTGGTCCACATTCCTTGAAGTGATCTGCAATTCTCTCCTCTGACATTCTTTGTGCTTCATGCAGCTGGATGATCGTGTGTTGCACTTCTCTGAGCTCCCTTTTGAGCCAAGTTGTGTTCCCTTCTTGGCCCTGTGATGTTGATGTCTCCACAGTCCTTTCCGCTAACGTCTTTCTCAACTCCATGTTCTCCTTGTAAAGCTCAGCAATAGTGAGTTGTGCTTGCTTTAGCTGTTGCGATGGCTCACAAATGTCAATGTCTTCAATGTCTGGCCCTCTCCGTCTGGCGCAGGTTTCTTGGCTTGAACCTTCGACATGTTCCAGTCGAATAGCACGCATGAGTAACTCTTCAGGGACCGATTTTGTGTGTAGATCACTCGGGGCTTGGGCCTCCCCAGTCACTTGATTCTTCCTCGACCTACCTCTTTTCTGGGGTATCAGTTTTTTGGGGGAAAAGGCTTCCAATGTATTTCCTTTCTCTGCATCCCTTCCTATTTCTGCCTCTGCGCTGTGAGATGTTGCTTTTCCTGTGGATAGAGGGGAATCTCCTTTGGGGTCCCCAGGAGTTTCGTCTGAAAGAAGAAACGAATCCCAGCTCTTGCCCAGTCGCCTCAACTATCAGCAATTTGATTAGCGAGATATGGGATAAATTCTTCTTCAGTTGGTTTTCTTCAGCTTGGATGGTATCTGCCATTCCTCAAAGGCTTTGGTGCAAGAAGAAAGGAAGGTTCAACGATCTCCTTTCTATGAAATGCATCAACAATCTGATGTGATGCGGGTGTATTCTGCCAGACCTTCTTTCGCAGGTGAAATATGTTCTAATCACCCTCAGTAGTTTCTAAAAAGGATCATGTAGCTATCGACTTGGAACGCTCGTTTCGACTTTCCCGTTTAGGCAGTTTGGTTTAATGAATTCTTTGTAACACACCACATCCAAAGGTATGCCTTTAGACCACCTTTCACCACGTGGAGGGATATCCATCATGGTTGACAGAGTTTCCTCTATCACCTGGAATGTGATTCCTGCAATAACCGTGCAGAACCCGTTAATTCTAAGGGCGAACAGTTCCGCCAATTTCACATTGTATCCTTGGATTTTCTTGTAATAGAGCATGCATCTGACCTGTTTGAAAGATGCTTGGAAATTTAGATCTTCATTTACCAATAACAAGTTTTGAGGCTCATATCCCACAGTTCTGCCACTTCGCACCCCTTTCCTTATGTTTTGGTATGTCTCCATGGTGCAATGTGTGTTTGTTCTGCGTGCGATAGATTTAAGATGGACCAAACGCGTTAATCTTGACCAACCTGGTTTGTGACATAGCCGATGGAAATCGGCTTTCCCACAGCGAGAAACTCGGGGCTTGCAGAAAAAGTTACAGACGATGCATAAACTCAGCTGGTAAATAGAATTTATGCAGAGCGACTAGCATTTATTATTGATCAGGTGAGGGATGGAATCATGACAGAGGACACTAAATCCATGGTGACTAGAATTTTTTAAGAAGGCCGAAGATTTGCGCAACACATCCACACGATGGGTACACTTCAGAGTGTGTAAAGTACAGATGATAAGAGCTGCAGAGTATATGTGATATGAGCATCATGATTTCTTATCCTTTCTGACTTCATAATGAGTTTATGATGGTCGTTATATCTGTTGATGTGAACTTTATTTTAACAACTTGCATCGACCTTTGGCACGTAAAACCTCCTCTTCTGATAGGACCCGACCTTTTGGGAAATACCTTTATCATTTACACATGTTTGATTATGACATCCCTTCTTGACTCCAAGGGCCAAACCGACCACTTGCTGACTTCAAACCATTCATTTTTTAGTACCTGACCTCACATGCTTTGACACATGGACCATGACTCGACTAAGACTAACTCTAATTGAAAAAATGACAGCGCTAACAACAGGGTTACTGAAGTCTGAAGGAAAGAGTGTCATCATGGTGATTGTTGATATACTTACCAAGTACACAGCCTTTTGTGCACTCTCTCATCCTTTCAAATCCAGTACAGTTTCCACCGCATTCATGGAGACGGTTCAAAAGCTACATGGAAGCCTAAAGATTATTGTAAGTGATAGAGATCCCATCTTCACTAGACATTTTTTGACAGAATTATTTTCTTGTTTGGGTACTCAATTTGGGTCATAGCTCATCTTATCATCCTCAATTTGATGTACAAACTGATATAGTGAACAAATTTCTGGAAGGATACCTTCATTTCTTTTTCTATGATAAACAAACACAATGGTTCAAGTGGTTACCCTTGGAAGAATGGTGTTATAACACTTCCTTGGAAGAATGGTGTAATACTTTGTCAACATGGTGTACATGCTCTTCCCAAGATTTTTTGTATATTAGTATTTCATCAAAAAATACTATCACAAATTTTCTAAGGAAGGGCCTGAAAATAGAATTCATCGAGCTTTGAAATGTTGACGGTGCATTAGTTAGTCCAAATGGCATAACCAAAAATTCATAATAACCTTCATGTGTTCTAAAATCTTTTTTAGGAATGTCTTCCTATCTCATTATGATTTGATGATATCCCGAACGAAGATCCAACTTAGTAAAGAATTTTGCCCCATGTAATTCATCTAATAATTCACCAATGACAGGGATAGGAAACTTATCTTTGATGGTCATTTTTTTGAGTTGTCTATAATCTGGACACATACGCCATGAGCCATCTTTTTTTGTAACCAACACCACTGGTGAAGAGAAATAACTTTGGCTATGTTGAATGATGTCAGCCTCTAACATGTTATGGATCATGTGTTCAAACTTACTCTTCTGTGCATATGGATACCTATAAGGCCTAATGTTAGGTGGTACACTTCCTGGATGAAAATGAATAGCATGGTCATGGTATCGGATAGGTGGAAGAACCTTAGGCATTTCACCAAATACCTTGGAATGATTGTTGATAATTATTTGGAGATCTGATGGAGCCATGGTTATAGATGTTTGAACATCAAGTGAGCACAATTGTGAAATTACACCCTGGTGTCCCTTTTTGAGTAATTTTTCCATGCTATTAGAGCTTATCACTTTAGAGGGTTTCCCTTGGATACCTCTAAGCTCAATTTCCCTGCCATTTGAGGAAAATCTCATAAAAATATTTTGAAAATCAAAGGCCACTATTCCCAGTGATTGCAACCATTGGACTCCTAATACAACATCAACACCCCCCATTTGGATGGAAATCATGGGGCTATCCAGAAAATACTCCCCATGTTGAGATTAATACTATGGCATTTCCCTGAACAATTTATGGTACCTCCATCTGTAATCATTACTTGAAACTCTGGTGCAGGATATACAAAAAAAATGAGATCTTTTGCTAATTTGTAATTGATGAAATTATGGGTACTACCTGAATCAATCAATATTGTTACCTTTTTCTTTTTGATGTATCATTGTATATTGAGGGTTTGTGGAGTAGTTATGTCGGCCAAAGCATGACAAGATATTTTTGGGGTAGTCTCTTCTATATTTGGGTCTTGTGACGGTTCCAATTCTTGATCTTCTTCCTATTCAGAGTCTATGTAGAATAATTTCTTCTCACCGCATTTATGCCCTTTACTGTACTTGCTATCACAATTGAAACATAGTTCTTTCATTCTTATTTCATTCATTTTTTGAGGTGTCAACCTTGTTGGTTGACATATGGTTTTCTTATGACCTGCAAAACGATATCTTCCTCCAATGTTATACTTGTGTGTAGCCTTATTTTTGGCATGAATATGACGCGCATTTTGCATAGCTTCCATAATACTTATAGGTTGTCTTAAAAAAAGTGCATGTTTAATGTCTTCTTTTAATCCACCCATGTAAGATTCCAACAAGTGTTCATCACTTAAGTTATCCACCCTTGTGGCCAATACTAGGAATTATGAATTATATTCTTCAAAATCACCTAACTGCTTGATTATGGTCAATTGACTGAAGTAGTCTTTTCCCAAACTTTCCCATATTGTGCTTCTAAATCTCTTGTAAATAAACCCCAAGTGTAGTGATATAAAGGGGGTTGCATTTTCACTATCCATTGATACCATTGATATGGTTTTATCCCAAAGTTCAAGGTTGCTATGTGAATCTTTTTCTTATCATCCATAATATTATGTTGTTCAAAATATTGTTGTATTTGGTTCACCCAAGTAAATACCTTTGTACCATCAAACTTCTTTAATTCAATTTTGGGAAAGTTGAATTTAGGACCCCCACCAGAATTAACTCCACTATTAGAGTTAGATTCACTAAATGGATTATTATTGGCAGTTTGTTCAAAATGAGTACTACCTTTGTTTTCATGATTCCATTCCCTTTTTATGTCTCCTTTAGGGAATCTCTCATCTATAGCTTGAAATATTATGGAAGACATATTTTCCATTTCCTTCATGGAATTTTTTATATCTCTTTTTATGTCATTCTTATTTTCTTCCATCTTATTTTCCATATCATCCATCTTGTTTTTCATACCCTCCATATTGTTTTCCATGCCATTCATCTTCCCTTCCATTACTTTAATTTGTCTTTGTGAGTTTACCCAATTATTAGACTTTTCACTCACATTCTTAATTTGTTCCTCTAATTTGGACAACTTGTTATGTATGTCCTCATTTTCTTCTTGAGTGATAGATGAGACTTCTGGAGTTTAATAGGTGTTGTCACCTTTATGGGACCCATATGGAGTAATAATAATAATACTCCTCTATTATATATTTATCACAAAATTCAAATCACCCGAAACAAATATTCCAAAAATAATTATGCCAATTGTAAGTTACGTACCTTTAAAAACCTTAATTTGGATTTTTTCCTTTCAGTTGACCTTACTTCTAGTTTATCTCTAAAATTGTATCCCTTTTGAGACTGCAGTTTCAACCTGTAGTAATTTGAAATTTCTTTTCTCCAATGCCATAGGTCTGACCAAAATTGGATGTGCCAAGTGGAAGTTATGGTAACTTCTTCACACCTTGTTGCTTTTTAGTCTTTCCAAGATATTTTACTTGTATAGCATGCACCGCACAAAATAATTGATATGCAATTATGAAATTTGTAACCACGATACTATAGACTGTCCACTATCCAATGCAACTGGTCTCATTCAATTTGGATACTCTAGGAATAATTTATGACTATTTTACTCGAAACACATGTTTGAGACTAGTCAATAGGAATAGTCAGATACCCTATCTTCCATAGTGTGTATCTACAAAACTAAGATGACCCAGAAACTGAAATTTTTATCACAGATAACTTGATAATTTGTATGAATACAATCTGTATTTTAAGGTCTGCAACATTACATAAAAATATTTATAGCGAAAATTCCTCAATGACTAAATTCGAGATGATTTCAGAACCCTGTCTTACACAGGCTATATCTCTGAAAGTGTATGGCCTCAGGAGCTAAAATTTTAACCCCACGTACCTTGATCCATCTAATAAATATTCTCAAAGGGGTTTCTTCTTAAACATCTTAGAAAACAATTTATAGCAACAATTGCAAGGTGTCTCGGATGTAGCAGTGAAACCCCAAGACCTTGAGCACTGATACCAAATTTTATGACCCAGCGCCTTAAAAATGATAAGAAATCAATAAAATTTAGTCCACTTCGAGGGGGAAACCTCCTTTACAGTACATGAACTTCATAACACAATATGAGATGAGATAATATGATCTTAATACTAGATCTCCTTGATATATATATAGGAGACAAGGGGTTACAATTACAATGAAAGGGTGCAAAGAAGGGTTCTAGCCGACCTATTAGAAATGTAATAATTCAATATTTAAGAAATAATAAGGGGTTTTATACATATCATGGGGATTTGTATAGGGATTAAAAAATTTCTTCTTTTTCTTTCTTTCTTATTCTTTGTACATTGCATCATATGGATATTCATTTGTTTGTGACTTTTCCTCTTGAGGGATTTCTTCATCCACTCTTACATCATACTATCTACAAACTTGCTCAGTCTTTTGTTGTATAATTTGTAGGCCTTGATTCTAAATGCATAGACAAGAAAGATGCCTTCTATTCTGAATCGAACTTTCGTAAATTATCTTCATTTCTCTTTATATAGCATTTTCTCCCAAATACTTGGAAGCATTTGACTATAGTTGGTCTACCTTTCCATAATTCATAAGTTGTATTGTTTTTGTTCACTATAATATGTGCTATGTTCAAAATGTAAATTTTTGTGCTAACTACTTATCTCCAAAAGTTGTCTGGTAGTTTGTCTTCATCCATCATTATTCTAGCCATTTCTTGTACATTTATGTGTTCAACAACACGGGTATTCTAATAGAGGATGAACACCTTCAGTAAACACTCACACAACCAGATCAAATATCAACACAATGATGTTTTGACATAGTAAAACCCCTATGGGGAAACATCCACAACCCCATCCAATGTGGCCACTTGGACCAATTTATTAATGCAAAAGAAAATATTACAACAAGATTTACAAGAGTGTTTCTCACAATCGATCATCAGCAAATAACACTCCATGATCTTTAAATAGATATCATGGACCAATCATATGCTAAGCAATGGATCAATGTAGACATTAATATCAAGGAGAATATGATCCTTCAGATCACTCTATGTCGAGAACATATTGTGATTTTCAGATTTCCTAACTACAAATGCATACTAAAAAAACACATTTTTACCTAATGACACATTAGACCAAGTTGATTTTAAATAACTCCTAAGTGTCTAAATATCTTAGCATTCCCCTTTAAAAACAACTTGGGATCAGATTGAAGGATTCATAAAGGAGACTCAATAGGATAAGAAAGGAGACATTATATATTATCCCCCCTTAATGACAACTTCATGAACTCCTAACATAAATAGAAGTTTGGAAAACTTCACTTATGTGAGAGACTTTGTGAAAATGTCTGCAACTTGATCTTTTGTAGAAAAAAAAGAGCACTTCAATAACATGATCATGAATGAACTTTCGAATGAAGTGAATTTGTATCTCGATGTGTTTGTTTCACTAATGTTGAAATGGGTATTTGGCAAGCTTGATGGCACTCTAATTGTGGCACTCGAGGGTGGTAGGATGTTGTTGTTGGAATCCAAACTCTTAAAGGATTTGTCGAAGACATAAGGCTTCCTGACTTGTGTTAACTATTTCTCAGTACTCTACTTCTGTTGAATAAATAGAAATAGCATGTTTTTTCTTACAAGCCCAAGTGACAGGTCTTGAACCAATGCTGAAAACATAACTTGCAGTAGATTTTTGATCATCAGGGTCGTTAGCCCAAATTGAATCAGTGAAACCAACCAATAAAGGATTCCCCCCTGAGTTATAATGGATCACAAACTGGACTATGCCATGAACATACTAAATCATGCTTTTAGTTTCTTTCCAATGGCTTTCATGGGGTGTTTTCATATATCGGGAAACAAGACCAACAATAAAGGAAAGGTTGGGATGGTTATGAGTCAAGTATAAGAAGCTACCAACTAACTGATGGTACAAAGTGGCATTAACTTCAAGAGAAGTATAGGTAGTAGCAAGTTTGACTCCGGACTAGAAGGGAGAAGGGGGTGGTTTAGAATATTCCATGTGAAAGTGACAAAGAAGGTCAGAAGAATACTTAGACTTGGAAAGAAAAATTCCTTCCTTGATTTGCAAAACTTGAAGGCCAAGAAAATAGTGCAAATATCCTAAGTCAATCGTTTCAAATTTATTCTTAAGGATGGTTTTCACATGGGTTAAAAGTTTAGGGTCACTACCAATGAGGATAAGGTCATCAACATAAAGAACAAGGATTATGAGATGGATTCCTACTTTCTTAGTATAGACATTGGGGTCAAAATAGCATCTAGAAAAGTACATATCAAGAAGAAAGTTGTCCATTTTGGCATAACAAACTTGAGGAGCTTTCTTAAGACTATAAAGAGATTTATTAAGGTTAAAAACAAGGCTGGAGTCATTCTGGACATAGCTAGGAGGTTGTTCCATGTATATTTCTTCTTGCAAATCCCCATGCAAGAAGGTAGATTTAACATCCATCCGATGGACCTCCCATTTATGTGAGGCAGAAAGGGAAGGAACAAGGAAAATGGAATTCATTTTGGATACAGGGAAAAGGTTTCATTATAGTCTATGCCTTCAACTTGAGAGAACCCTTTGGTAACTAACTAAGCCTTATGTCTTTCAACACTTCCATCTGATGCATACTTAGTTCTATACACCCATTTACTTATGAAAAATTCTCTTCCTTTTGGAAGTGGTACAAGATCCCAAGTATTGTTCACCATTAAAGAGTGATACTTTTAATTCATTATTGTATCCCAATATAGATGACCTGAAGCTCCTGCAAATGTCTTTGGATCATGAGTCTTTGAAACTTGAGCCAAAAGAGAAGAGGCTCGATAGAACTATGAAAGAATCCAATGTTGATTTAAAGGATCATCGACAAGATCACCAGTTACTTCTTGTGTTGAATGGACCATTCTAGGAAGCGGTGGTGTTGGTGCAGGTTCATGTTCAATAGACTCACCTAGAGGAAGGTGAGCAGAAAGAGGTGGATTTTCATCCTCATTGTCGTCATCTAAAGAATAAGAAACAAGAATGTGAATAGAATATGGCACAAACATTGAATATGGCTCGTATACCAAAGAAGGAACAAACGTCGAATTAGGCTCTCAATCCAATATATTTTCATCAAATTTAACATCTCTTCTAATAATAATTTCAATGGAATGAGGTTGAATAAGTGTGTAACCTTTGACATCTTTAGAATAACCAACAAAAATGCACTTCTCACTTTTAGATTGTAAATATTTCCTTTTCTCATCAAGAATGTGAGTTGGTGCTACACTACCAAATATATGGAAGTGACTTATGTTGGATTACTAAGAGGGGAGGTGAATCAGTAATGAGCAATTATACCAATTATTAATCCTTTAAACCACAAAGTATATTCTTTTACTTATTACACCATGTTCATTTGTTCATCTTCAATATATTATTGTATCATAAGAATTAACATTCATCAGTGCATAATAAACAATAACAAACACATCCACACAATGCACAATACACCAATATTTACGAGGAAACCCAATGTGGAAGAAAACCACGGAATGGTTTTCTTATATGTTAAGAATTACATTCAAGGAAGCACCAACTTCCAATTCTCCAGCTACAACTGGAAGGAGGCTCCAAACCCCTAGTTTCTCAGGCTATAGCCTGAGAGAATATCCAACTCCCCAATTCTCCGGATACAACCAGAAGGAGGCTACAACCCCCTATGTTCTCCGGATACAACCGGAAGGTGGCTAAAACCACCTATCCTTGCCCCGTCCAACCGCCCTGAAATATAAGTAGAATGATGGAACCACTATCACACTATCACTGTGAGATATACTGATGTAAACCTATACCAATCAACCTACACCAAACAACCGGTAACAACCTATACCAATAATGTGTGCCAACATGTACCATACAT
>ML786778.1:206998-229327 GCA_009831015.1 Picea engelmannii | reverse complement strand
TTTTCTAGCAACCTAGAGTGCTTCTCTTCATTCTCTATAATTGATGTGGATGTTTCTGTCTCTTCAACATTCTTGTTGATCTTGACGATTTTACTTCTCAATGTGACAACTTCTTCTTCAAGCCTCTCAACCTCTTATTCTTCTTCAAGCCTCTCAACCTCTTCTTCTTTCTTCGTTATCTGAGACTTCATGACTTCTTTTGTTCTTTTCAATTCTTCAAGATGAATTTTTAATGTGATTATTTATTCTTCAAGTCCTTTATCTTCTTGACCAAACTTTGCCTCAAGCTGGTTTAGATCGTTAGTTATTTCCTTAAGATGATTTGTCAATATCTTCTCTCTCATTTCTGCTTCTTCCTTCTGTGCTTCTATGTTGTCTTCCAAATACTGATTTTGATATTCAATATTTTATTCGATCTTTCTGGCTTCTTCTAGCTGAGTTCTTAAGCTCTCGATGATCTATTGGGCTTCTTAAAAAATGTGAACACTTTCATTTTGTTTCATCAATTCTTTATTGAGTGACTTATTTTCTTCTCTTAGTTCATCTAAAGCACTAATCAATTCTACTTCATAATTGTCTTCCTTTTCAATTATTTTTTCTGTCTCATTTCCTTCATGGCATTCTATTTCAAGATGTTCGTGTTTTTCACAATTAAAGAAAAACAACATACCTCTGGTGATTATGTACTCTTCATCTTCTGAATTTTTTTGACATGGTGAACATAATTCTTCTTGATCTATATCTGCATCTTCTTTGGCATTTTCTGAATCTAGGATGGGTGAAGAATATATGTCATGTAACTTATCCTAAAGTTCTTTGACTGATGAAAATTTACCAACTTTTTCTCTTACCGGATTAGGTAATCCTTCCCAGATGAAATCCATTGCTATTTTGCTATTCTTTTTCAATTCCTTCTTAGCTGCAGTCTTTTCCCTTTTTGAACTATCATGTCATGTAACAACTAATAGCCAAATATAATGTCCTTGTCCTTGTAAAAATATTTTCGTCCTTCTACTCCACATCTCATACTTTAAACCATTCTGACCATTAAACATTGGTACTCCATTCTCAGAATAATCCATGATCTCCTTCTAGTGGTTAAACTATTTTCTGAATGAACCTATTTTGATACCAATTGTTGGATTATTGAGAGGGGGGGTGAATCAATAATAAAGCAAATCAATCATTTTTAACCACAAAATGAAAGTGTTATATCAATGTAGAATTATCATCTAATAGTTGCAGAGTAAATAAACAATGAAAAAATGAGCAATCATACACATACACAGTACACCAGTGTTTTTACGTTGAAACCCAAAGCAAGAGAAAACCACAGAATGTTTTTTCTTATATGTCTTTAAGAATTACATTCATTGGAAGCACCAACTTCCTTTGTTTTCCAATTGCAACTGGAAAGAGGCTCCAACCCCCTAGTTTCTCAGGTTATAACCTGAGGTAAGCTCCAACTCCCCAATTCTCTGGCTACAACTAGAAGGAGGCTACAACCCCCTATGTTCTCCGGCTACAACCACCTGTCATTGCCCCATCCAACCTCCCTGAAATATAAGTAGAATGATGGAACCACTGTCACACTATCACTGTGAGATATACTGTTGTAAACCTGTACCAATCAACCTGAACCAAAAAACATGTAACAACCTATACCAATAACATGTGCCAACATGTACCATACATCAATCTATAACTCAACCTATACCATAAACAAGTGCATCAACCATGCAACAAACATGTACAAATAACCTGTCACAATAACTTGTCCAAACAACCTATCACAACAACTTGTCTCGTCAATCTTATCAACCAAATCAAATCTATTCACCAAGATCAATCACCAAGACAACTCTCAACCATATGCACAATATCACCAATATTTGCATCAACCAAGCATATCACAACAATGCATAATCATCACCAAGATCAAAATGATACATCATCCATAAACCATGTGTCAACAATACTACTAACAAGTACCCAGCTATACACCTCATGTATGTGCCAACTCATCAACTACTTGTCTCAACCATGTACCTCAACCAAAATCCCTCAAACATGAACCAATACTAAACTTCAGTAGATCTGCCTCAAATCAACTCTACAGCAATCCATAAACTCCAGAGAGGGCATCCAACATATTTACAAGGAAAACCCTCAACTTGATTCATAAATTCAACACTACACATATGAGAACCATACCTTTTTTTCTTCTTGTAGCATTATGTTGTCATGGTTTTCCTGTCGCGAATCCACTGCTACGATTTTTCTGCCAAACTTTTTCTATTGTTTCTACCGCACTTTTCCTGCCGCGATTTTTCTCCACACTTTTTCTACCGCACTTTTCCTGCCGCACTTTTTCTCCCACAGTTTTCCTGAAGCACTTTTTCTACCGCACTTTTTCTTCTGCAATTTTGCTACCGCACTTTTCTCTATCAATAATACTTGCCCAAATAACCTTTCGCAAAAATAGATATTCAATGATATTCAAGTGTAATTTTAATGGGAGAGTATTTCCTCTTATTTATACTCTCATGTAGCTTCCTAAAGGGGTTACCTTTTAACCATCTTAACCCATTTTCCTTATTTTAGAGTTAACCCACTTCTAACCACTTGTCCACTTAGTAATTTCTCCATTAAATTTATTATTTAAATAATTTCTTTTGTATCCACTTTGACTTATAGTACACTCATCACCTCACTTTATTATTTACCTTCTAAAATATCTTAAATCACTTTCCTTATTTTACGGAGTTTTCCATTAACGTTATTATTTAAATAATTTCTTCTTTGCAAACACTTTGACCTTTTAGGGCTTCTAGATTAATCATGAGGGTTCTTCAACTTCACATGGCCATAACTCTCTAACCGTGAGGAGTTATGTGACGTTCCACATACCACCGGAAATGGCATGACATGTACTATCCATCTAGAATATTTTTACTTGTAAATATATCAAAACTCATACCATTATCCATCAAACAAACTTGGGTCCATTACCCAAACCTTTGTGCTATCGAAATTCGCTACCGGACTTTCTTCAAGGGTTGACATCAATGACAACCAACCCAATTAATCAACACACATCAATCTACAATATCAAACTCCAATGGTTGACATCAATGAAAACCAACAATCCATACCAGTTGTCCATCAACCTAAGCCAATTGTTTGACAACTTACATCTGGCTTAAGTTTATTCCATGCTTCTTCCAATGTTATATTTTTTAGAGTCTCAATGGGAGTGTGATTTACTATGTAATTTGTACAATCAATGACTTCCACCCAATAATTAAAACTTAATCCCTTAGATTGGATCACACAATTAGCTATTTATTTTAGTGTGTGATTCTATCTCTCAACAACACCATTTTGTTGTGGGGTATATGGAACATTGGGATGCATTTGGATGCTCTATGCAATGCAGTAACTTGTAAATTGATTATTCACATATTCGCCTCCATTGTTTGTACTTAACCTTTGAAGTTGATGTCCATATTGTTTTTCTACAAGGGCCTTGTAGGCCAAGAACTTGTCAAAAACTTCGCTCTTAATTTTTAAGAAGTAAACCCATGTGTTTCTCAAAAATTCATCAATGAAATTTAATAACTACTTGCACCTAGAAAAAGAAGAAGAAGAAAGTGGACCACACAATTCATTGTAAACAAGTTGCAAAGGGGTTGAGGTGTGCCAAGAAGCACTTTTTTCAAAAGTATCCTAATGATTTTTTCTAAGAATACAACCGACACAAACACCATCTTTGCAAGAAATAATAGGAAGACCAATCACCATCTATTGATTACATAGTTGCTAGAATGAGAAATAGTTTAGATKACCAAACCGCTCATGCCAATTTTTTCTCAAGTCATCGCTATGAGAAACAAAAATTGATGGAAAACATGATGACCCAAAGTTTTCAAACGTGAACAAACTAGTAATGTCAYTAGAAATTCCAATTGCAAGAACATGTTTAGGATATTTTAGATCCATGATTACAACTTGGTGAGGTGAAAACTCTATAGTTTTACCTTCACCCGAATGAGTGATTTGATGCATTGATAGAAGGTTGCAGGAAAGACTTGGAACAMATAATACATCATTGAAATGACCATTATCTACATGAATTATTTCAGACCCTACAACACTAAGAGATCTATCATCACCAACAAATATTTTCTTTGTGTTACATTCATTAAGAGAGGAAAATATGGATTTATCCTTAGCCATATGATAAGATGCTCCAAAATCAATAAGTCAGTCATAGGAAGAAGTAGAATTTGCATTGAAGGAGAAACCATAAGTAGAAAGTGCATGTCCATGAGAAGAAGAGTTAGAAGAAGAAAATCAATATTGATGTTGTGTTTCTTCATCATTGCTTCCAAAACTTCCATATCCTTAAAACATTTGGACTCCACATGACCATCTTTCCCACAAAATTTGTAATGTTTTCCAGTCTTCTTATTTTTAGATTTTTCTCCTTTGTCACCATTAGGAGCAGAAGTTGGTTGAGAGGGTTTGGGACCCTTGTTTTTATTTTTGTTGTGGTGATGATGTTGCTTCTTGGGATTCTTGGATGAATATTTTTGATAGACTACTAAGGCTTTGTTGGAGATACTTGTAGTGTTGATCACTCCAAGTTGCATAAGATTATCCTTCTCTTGAATCAGAGCAACACAAAAGGAATCGAGAGAGGGTTTTTTATAAGCACTCCCTAGAGTTTCTCTGGTGGCATAAAAGGTAGATACAAAAATAGAATATGCACTACCAAGCTTAGCAAGAATAAAATATATCTGTCGATCTTCTAGCATATATATTTTTCATTCTATACACAAAATTCTAAGTGTTTTGAACTTAGATAAGTAATATTCAATGCAAGAAAAATCATTTGGACTTAAGGTCATTAATTGATTCTCCAACTGGTGGGATCAAATAATATTGTGTTTACCAAACACAGCATCAAGCTTTGCCCAAGAACTATTAGGGTCATCAATTCCTTGAAGGTGAAATATTAAATCAGGAGAGATGGACATTTCGATCAGTCCATGTGCTTCGTCATTTTTATTGGCCCATTTGACTTTATTTTCATCATCAATGGGTTCTAGTTCTTTTCCCAAGGTAATCTGATGCAATCATTTACTTCTTAATGCATCCTCCATATGGGATTTCCATGAGAAGTAGTTGGTAATGGTAAGCAAAAGATCATTGGGAGATTCCATATTAAAATATGCAACAAAAAAAATCCATGAAATTGATGGTCTAGATGGAATGATATTGAAAAAATAGGTTGTTTCAAAAAAACGTCAATGAAAATGGACTTTGGATGTAGAAGTTGGTTCATGTGGTGACCCTAGTTGTGCCTATAATATCACTTTTAAATAAGTTACTTATGAAGTGACCCACTTTTATAGAATAAGCAGGAACCACTTTTACAATGAAGTTACTTTGTAAATGAAAGTTGCATGCAAAATAACTTAAAATAAAATATCAAAGTTATTTAATAATGATTCACTTTTATAAATTAAGTGAAATACACTTTACAATGGATGCATGAACTTTGAAAAAAAAAAGGGGGGGGGAGATTGGAACTCAAGACCCCTTACTTAATAAAGCAACTTTTAACCAAGTGAACTAGTGCAAAACACATTATATTGTTAAGAAGGAGGATTGTTGTTGTTGTTGAAGAAGAAGGCCTTGGAGAGCATGCTCATAAAAAACTATTTTCACACAAGAAAAAAAAATTGTTTCTCGACGAAAACAAGGGTCGGATCTTGGTTAGCTTACCCAAAAAATGAAAATTTTCCCTATGTTTCTGATTTACCGAGACTGCATAGAGCGCACGGCAAAGAGGATACACAGACAGGAAAAACCTTTCCACTCTATTTCTAATTTTCCCATATTGCATAGAGCGCGGGGAAAAGAGAATACGTAGATCGAAAAGAGTAGCAACCAGGAAATAAAAATAGAAAACCAAAATATTATCTCTATAAATATTTTAAAAGGGCGTATTCGGGCTTTATACCTCCAGATCTTACTGAAATGGTCATATATTGGGCAAACAGAAACTTTTTCGAGTGAAATGAAAAATATTCCTAACTTAAATGAATGCTCCAGACATAATGGAACGGTTTTTCTTAGCCTATAAATGTACAAAAAAGGTAGAAACCAGAGATGCGGAAACACGGCTTCAAGATCTTGATCTACAATGGGAGCGAGTCTTCAAATGCATTATTATACCATGTTTGACAACACAAGTATTCCAATAGAGGATGAACACCTTCAGTAACCACTCACACAACTAGATCAAAGATCAACACACAGATGTTTTCACGTAGTAGAACCCCTACGGGGAAACATCCATAGCCCCAGCCAACGTGGCCACTTGGAGAAATTTATTAATGCAAAAGAAAGTATTACAAAGAGATTTACAAGAGTGTTTCTCACAATAGTTCATCGGAAAATGACTTTTCATTCTCTTTAAATAGATATCATGGATCAATTGGGTGCTAAGCCATGTATCAATGTAGACATTAAGATCGAGGAGAATATGAGCCTTTGGATCACTCTATGTCGAGAACAAATCGTGATAATCAGTTTTCCTAATTACAAATGCATACTAAAGAATCACACTAAGAAACACACTTTTACCTAATGACACATTAGACCAAGTTGATCTTAATTAACTCCTAAGTGTCTAAATATCCTAATATTTTGTTCTTCCTTTCTACAACTCCATTTTGTTATGGAGCCCTTGTTGCTGAAAAATGTCTCTTGATTCCATGATTCTCATAGAATTCATCAAATTCATAAGATGCAAACTCACCTCCTCTGTCTGATCTTAAGCACTTGATTTTTAAATAAAATTCATTTTCAACTAGGGATTTGAAATCTTTAAACTTCTCAAATGCTTAATATTTTTATTTAAGAAATGTAACCCATGTAATTCTTGTGTAATCATCAATAAGCAGCATAAAATAACTCTCACCTTTTAAAGTTTTTGTTCTTGATGGCCCGCAGAGGTCCGTGTGTACAAGTTCCAATGGCTTTGATGTTGAGTACTCCTTTTTTTTTAAACTAACTCTCTTTTGTTTCCCATGCTAACATGGCTTGCAAATAGTGTCTGTGGGCTTTCAGATCCTTGGAATATCTCTTACTCTTTATGTCTTTCTAAGTTTTACTAGATTGACAAAGTTTATAGGACTCGTCCTTATATGCCATAACCAGATTTTGTCTACTTGTCCCATACAACATTTTTCTACTTTAACTTCATTGAGAATGTATACATTGCTCGGGGTTCTATTTTCATTTTCCACTAATATTCATAAACCTGCTTTCCTTATCTCTCATCCTTTATAATGAAATGTGAGGTTGTAACCTTGATCACACATTTGACTGACACTTAGAATATTGTGTTTTAAACCTTCAACGTACAAGACATTTTGTGTTTTAGTCTTTCCATTATCAAGACTAATGGTACATTTTCCAACTATCCTTGTAGAATTATTATCCCCAAAGGCAACATTTCCTCTTTTTTTTTTCCTTTAGGGTGAGAAATTTTTTCTGATACCCTATCATGTGTTTTGAACGTCCATTATCAATGTACCAATGGCTTCCTTTGTATTGAGCATACATTGCAAGTCCACATTATTCCTTATGCGATTCTTCTTACGTCCTTTTCCACACCTTTGTGTATTATTCTCTATGCTTGGTAAGAGCATCATCTTCCCTTTTTTGTTTAGGAAACTTTATTATGATGCTTCTACAGTCGCATGTTATGTGCCAATAGTTATTGCACTTATAACATTTAGCATTGTAATCAAGTAGGGGAGAAAACGAATTGTAGTTTCTATCAACAAACCCATAAGAACTTCTAGTTTTTTTGCTCACATAATCATTCTTTGAGGATTTATAAGAACCTCTATTTCTATCTCTTGCATGATCACTTCTTATATAATCTCTACAATCTATTGCTTTATGACCAAAATTATTGCAAGAAAAACAATAGCCAAGAAAGAGATTTTGGTATCGGGTTGTGAAAGGTCTTCTTGGTGGAACAACTCTTCTGAACTCATTCTTGTAAGAAAAAACAAATTTATGTTGGTCATCATTTCCTTTCATGTTGCTTCTTTCATTGTTGATGGAACCTTTGAGAATATTGGCATAAATTTTAGGTTTTTCTTCATTTTCCTTTTCTGATGGCTTTGTAACCTTAATGCTTGCATCTTCCTCAGGAGTCTTTTGTTTTTCGTCGTAGCCAAGACCTACCCTGATGAATGGTGACCTTTGGAAGCTGAGAATATTATCTAATATTTCAGTACTCTTTCCAAACTTTAATTTTCTATTGAACTGATTAGTTGTTTTCTCTAGTTCCTTTCTTAAGGAAACTATTTTCACAATTTTCTTCATTTTATTTCAGTTGGATTCTCACCACTTCTTATATCTTTTTTGCCTCTTCTAGTTGAGTCTTCGGGATGATAATTGTTTTTTATGTTTCATCAAGATCATGATCCTTCTTTTCATATTTCTGCAATTGCTCTTTCTGCTTTTTATTCTTTCCCTTGAATCTGTCTATTTCTTCTAAAGCACTAACGAGTTCTTCTTCAAGATTCACTTCCCCATCATTATATTCTTATTTTGAATCTGATTTTTCTTTCTAATTGTATTCATTTTCTTTATCAATAGACTTTTTATCCATGGCTATGAAGAGGAATTCTTCTTTTTCAATGTTAGAAATATATCCATCACTTTCTTCAGATGAGCTATTGTCCTCTCTAGAGTAGGAACTTTTTTTCGGTTGTTGTGGTTCCTAAAATGCATCTCCAACTCTTGCAACCTGTTTCCTGTATATTTTACTCTTTTGTGTCTATAAGGTTTGTTTTTATTGTTATGTTCTTCTTTATAATTATTGTCTTCATCATCATTGTCTTCCCTTTTGGCATATGGACATTTAGCAACAAAATATCCTACTTTAACACAATTAAAACATTTGAAGGGTAGCTTACCTTTGTATTTGTCGAATCCTCTTTTTATCTTTATCACAAATTGTGCTTCTTTTGTATCTGATTCATGGCTGGAACAATCACAGAATTTGTGTCTATTTGTCTTCTTTGATTCTTTCAAAATTTCTTCCTTCCATGTTGGATTTTCTTTTTTTGTCCTCATCTCATATGTAGTGGGAATCCCATGGAGCTCATCCATTGTTAGTTTCTCCAAATCCTTCATTTCTTCAATGGCAGAGACCTTGGAATCAAATCTTAAGGGGAGAGACCTTAGCACATTTTGCACAATCATTGGTTCTTCGACCTCCTCACCAACTCCCCTTATGGTGTTGAAAATTTCAACCACTCGAAGGAAATAGGCTGCAAAATTTTATTCATCTTTCATTTTCAAACTCTTGAACTATCTTCTATGAGTTTGAAGCTTTTCCTTCTTCACCTTGTCATCACCTTCATAGATTTTTTGAAGTTTTTTCCAAATATATTTTTTCGATTCACAATTTATCACCTTGACAAATTTTGATTCCAATAGACCACACAAGATAGCATTCATGGATTTTTCATTATGTTCACTAGCCTTCTTCCCGATGTTATTTGTTGGTGGATTTTTTGGGGTTGTATACCCTGTCATGACTGACTGCCAAATATCAAACCCAATATCCATTAGATAAGTCTACATGCTTATACTCCATAATGTATATATTTTTCATCAAACAATGGAGCCTTTTTTGTGGAGAAACCTTCTTGAAATAGCCATGTGTGCTCCTGATACCTACCTTCCAGCAGTTAGACTATTTCTGAAGGAACCCGCTCTGATACCAATTGTTGAACTTATGATTATATTGAGAGGGGGGGTGAATCAATATAAGATCATTTTTACTTTAATAGAGCATTCATCAATCATTCATTAAATTTAAAATAGTAAATGCATGTAAAATCAAATCACAGTGCACAGATTTTAGCTTGGAAACCCTTATGGGAAAAAACCACAAAAACTTATCTTTATAAATGTTTGTAGGAACCAACCTACTATGACAAATCTTGTAGGCACCAACCTACTATTACAAATATTGTAGCCACCAACCTACTAGAAACACCAATCTCCTTAACTGAGCACCAATTTAGCAGTATATTATATAGGCACCAACCTACTAGAGACACCAACCTCCTCAGTTGAGCACCAACTCGGCAAGATATTGTGTAGGCACCAACCTACTAGAGACACCAATCTCCTCAGTTGAGCACCAACTCAGTAAGAAATGTATAGGCACCAACCTAAGATCTCCACACACATAGTACTTCTGACTTCACCTGCATGCTTCATACTTCATGTATTTCATAGCATCATCATACCCTTAACTTTCATGCTCCAACGCATCTCTTTGTTAAATACCCCGGACATAAATTCAAAACCTAGTTATATTTATCCTTCATGCCTTAGAGAACCTTGTAGCCTCATTCCTAGAATATAATCCCAGACTCCAACATCACAACCTCAAAACAACTCACTTTAAAGCATCATAGACCTTAGTCATCCATAGCACACCCTTAAAATTCCAAGAAAACTCATCTTGCACACCTTTATACCCCAATAATACTCTCTAGCTTCTCTTGTGCACCTTAGACTTGATATGCTTGCTTGGATGGTCTTCAAATGCGCTCATCCATCCTATATTTATAGTGTTTTTGTGTTCACTTTTATAACCAACCTATAACGACTAGTTGAGCCAACCTGAACTTTCTCGTTGGGTTGTCTGACCGAAAAAATCATATCTCCTCGTTCCTGAGGAGTTAAAGGGATTTCCATATACCATTGGAAAGGTCTCAGAATAAGTTTTCCAACCGTATAATCTATGCTCTCATTTGAGCTAGGTACTTAGAGTAAAAATTCCTTCAAAGATAGGGTATCCAAATTAAGAATCAAAAATACAAAAACAATATTTCCAACGATCTCCATCTTGCAATACTTATCTTGCACATATGTAGTCTCGCCATGTCTTTGGCATCAATGAAAACAATATTTCCAAGATTTTTTGTGTGTGCTTCATCGAGGGATAGTCCTGATCCAGATTATATAGGGAATGAAATGAAACACACACATAAATACAGCATAGAGCACAATAATATAGTGAAAACTCAACTTCTATTAATGAATAAAATAGCGTATATTTTAGAACACAAACTTGCTATAATGGTGGTAGCTTATCTCTGAAGAGAGAGAGAGAGAGAGAGAGAGAGAGAGAGAGAGAGAGATGGTGTCTACGCTCATTCACCAAAGCCAATACAAAAGGATAAAATGATTTCCTTTTTACATAAAGCAAGAACCCTAAAGGTCTAAATCCCTAAACTTAGGGGGGAGAAGTGCCAAAAGGTATTTTTAGGCGTTAGTTTCTACATCAATTTTCCAGGTGCGTAACTTTCGCATACAATCTATGTTTCGCATGCATAGTAGTTCGTTGGAAATATCTTACTGAGGACTATGATAAAATAGTGGATTGTATAGGGAACAAAATGAACCACACACATAAATATAGTAGAAAGAATAATAATACAATGAAAACCCAAGTTCTATTCGTGAATAAAATAACAGAATATTATAGAACAAAAACTAGCTAGAATGGTGGTAGCTTATCTATGAAGAGAGAGAGATGGCGGCTATGCTCATTCACCAAAGCCAATACAAGAGGCCAAAAGGATGGTCTTTTTACATAAATAAATAACCTTAAAGGTCCAAACCCCTAAACCTAGGGGACAAAGCGCCAAAATGTGCTTTGAAACGTCAAAAGGTATTTTTGGGCGTCAGTTTCTACATCAATTTTTCAGGTTCATAAATTTTGCATATAATCTATGTTTGGTGTGCATATAAACTCATTGGAAATCCATAACTAAGGACTATTATAAAATAGTATGGCTTGGCTTTGTCGAAGGAAAATTCGTTCCCTAGACCCTTCTCAAAAAACATCTTGTAGGGCCTCAAAATGGCCCTGGAAGTTCAGGACCCAAAAAATCATAACAAGACTGCCAATATGGAGAACCGTGTTGAGTCAGTGGAAGAGGTGGGTGCCCAACGAATCCACCTAGATTAAGTCCTCAAAGCACCAACTCCAGTATTGTTACTATTCATCTTCATGATCAAGAGTTTGTGTTCTTCATATCCTCTCTACAAGGTAACCTTCAAGCGCACATTTCATTAAAATACTCAATTTGAAGCTTCTTACGCTAGACAAAGAAAATTTATAGCCGGATATTCGAAGGAGAAACCCATTTATTGGGAGAATTGGAAAAAGTATTCATTTATTGCAAATTGAAGCCCATTATTTGATGTAAAGAGCTATAATTGTGTATGTGCATCATTTTTAATGGATCATATTGTCAATTGAAGTGGACCCAAAGACATAGCTCATATGGGTGAACTCTCTTAGAAATTTGTTGAGTTATGCTTGTGTTTTCAGTTCTTGTTTTAAATTTCAATCCTTTAATTACAAATTTTAGTTAATTAAGTCAATTTCTTTAATGAAATTATGGAAAATTGAGAAAGAATCTGAATTAGTAGAATGAAGCATTTAGCACTAATTTCAAATCAAGTTTGGTATCAAAAATATTTATTAGGGATATGTTGATTTGGATTTGCACAAGTGTTGGTGTTGAATGTTAATCAGGTCTAAGCTCAAGTGGGGAGAAGTTTCGCTTGAAGAGTAAAATCATGAGACCATTTCGAGATGTGCATTCCAAAGGCAAGCAATGGAACCTCCAAGAAAGGAAAACCCCTTCGAATCTGAAGCAATGTTTAGGGAAAAAAAATTGGAGATGAAAACCATAGTGGAAGAATTATATAAGGAATGAAATAAGAATGAATAAGACCAAAGTCAAGGTAAAGTAGAAGGAGGTGGTAGTGACCCTCCAAAAACTCCTCCATCTCAGTCATATCCTTTGAGTTCAAGTTCCTATTCAATTCCACATGAAAAACAACTAGAGAAAGATGATTCTAATTTTCCTAGGTTGAAATTAGAAGGGAAATTTGATTTGCCAATGTATAATGGAGAGCTTAATGCAAAGAAATTGGATCATTGGATCAAGCAAATTGAAGTATATTGTAGAGTTCAGAAAATTGTGGACGAAGAAGCAAAATTCCAACTAGCTACTCTCCCACTAGCATGTGCAGCACTAATCTGGTGAGAGAGTAAGAACCAAGGAGATCTCATTAAGAAATGTGAAATGATATCTTCCTAGTATGAATTCACAATTGCATTAAAGAATCAATTTTGTCGTTTAGGTTATATTCAGCAAGCAATAATGGATTGGTGTAATCTACAACAAAATAGAGGACAGAATGTGAAGGACTGTACTCAAGAGTTTAGAAAGAGAGCATTGACATTGGGCATTCCTCTTTATACGCAAGAAAATCATTTGAAGTATATTGGAAAGTTGCATAGTTATTTGAGACGCATTATTCTTATGTTTAATCCAACGTATTATTGATATTATGGCCGTTGTGGGAGATATTAACCTCCATGTGTAACCTTTGACTAGAATAGAATGTTCTGGAAGCAAGAGAAGCCCTAAACATATGTGTGAAAACCCTAGAAGACATGTCAACTCAACAAAATATATAATATTAAGGTATTATCCTACAGGAAGACAAGTTGGCCGAGACAGGTGACAAGAATCACTATAAATAGAGGATGTCTTAGCTCATTTGTTCACTCACTCACACACTCTCAGTCACCCAGAAATAGTGTGCAAGTTTGGAGGAGAAGGAGCAGCAGCTGCAGTTGTACAGTTTTCTCTTGTTTAGTCTTTCTGGTACTTTCTCTTATGCGCTACCCTTGGAGAACGTGTGCTCTCTTGGTTATCTATTGGTTCTGGTGTGGATTCCTGGAATCATTCTTTATATCAAAGGTTAAGGTGATCAAGGGTGGCTTTGTGCCTATGGTTGGGTGAAATGGCGTAGCATTGTCTATGGTGAAATGATCACATCAACATTATTCTAACAGGTTATGGTCACACACCACCTTCAAAATAGTCTAACCCCCGGAAGGTAGATCTGCAGCTCCCTGTCAAGCTCATTGTAGCACAATTGCAGTTGCATCTAGGGTTTTTTATCTTGCAGCAGCAACAAACCCTAACCTGATTATTCAGGCAATTTAAGTGAAATGTTTGGCATAGTTCTTGGATATCCTAGTGCACCTTAACCCAGTGCATCTCCTGGTACCCTCATCCATCAAAAACATCAAAGTTGAATTTTTGGGTCAAAGTAAACATTCGATTGGTCAAATTCAAAGTTTGGTTGGTCAAGGTAAAAGTCAAAAATAGTCATGAAGACCGGTTTCAGAGTAGAATATAGATTGGAAGGTGCCACCAACTTCAAAGCATGGAAGATTAAGTTACTTCTTATCCTACCAAAAAATGATCTTTTGGACTACATAAACTGGGACATTTCCGAGCTAGAAGAAGATGAAGAGAAGGTCAAGCAGAAGAAGAAAGAAGTAATGACCAAAAGAATCCCAGTAGATTCTGTTAGAGAGCATCTGATTCCACACATTTTAGAACTAAAGACAACCAAGAAAATGTGCAATGCCTTGGTAAAATTATTTGAAAGCAAGAACATTAGCAGAAAGTTAGCTTTGAGAAATCAGCTCCGATGCATCAAGATGTCAAAGTCAGATTCAATTAACACATATTTAACAAAGGTCTCTGAAATAAGATATCAACTTAAATATATTGGGGATGAAGTTCCAAACATAGAACTTGTCACTATATCTCTCAATGGATTACCAATATCATGGGAGCCATTTATTCAGAGCATTTGTGGACATAAAAAGCTACCCAAGTTTGACCATATATGGTCTGATTGTGTTCAAGACGAAACTTGAATGCTATCTAGAAAAATATTGCAGAAACCCCCAGAAGAAGAAGAAGATCAAGCATTTGCAACCCATGCAAGAAAAAGGAAAGGAAAATTCCAGAAGAAGAATACAGGACCATCAATAAAGAAGAGAGATCTTTCAAAGATCCAATGCTACATTTGTGACAAGGTTGCTCATTGTGCTAGAGATTGTCCTCAAAGGAAAAGAAAAGAAAAGCAACACGCATCGATAGCTGATGTTGATGAACATCCACATAAGAAGAATAAACCTAACGATGATCCTCAAAGTGATTATTTCTACTAAATACCTCAGAAGGACCTCTACAACTCTCACTGTAAGTATAATTTAGTTATTTAATTTTCTTTTGTATTGGGCCATATTCCCTGGTACAGGAGCCCATTGTTAAGTAGGTATTTTTTATTCATTTTGTATTGAGCCATTTTCCATGGTACGAGGGTCCATTTTTGGTTTGGTTATTATCCTAGTACAGGATGCCATTTTGGTTGTTATCCCTATGGGAGGCCATATTGATTATTATCCTAGTATGGGAGGCCAGACTTATTATCATTGATAGAAGGGTCATTGTCCCTGGTACGGGAGTCCCTAGTTCTAGGTTAGGAACAAGAAATGTATGAAACATAACAGTAGGCTTTAAAGGACTCGGAGGGAGTCAGACTTCAAAGGGAGACAATGATCAGAAAGAAGTCGACATGGTTTTGTGACACTTTGCAGGATGCAAAGAGGCATGCAACAGATGGAAGCATGGTTTGAGGGCTCTCTTATATAGAGCGGTTTTATTTGAGAATTTGAGATGAATGATATTGCAAGACTTCATCTAATACGTGGTTCAAAAAGGAGCAATGAGGTTCCATCACTTATCCACAAATGAGCAGATAGTTGACATTTGCACCGAACCTCTATTTGGGACAAGCTTGGAAGGAATGAAAATATTTCCCTGGGGAAGTATTGATGATTGCAGCATCGTGTTGATATTCCAAAATTGATCAGATGGAATTGATCATGTGGGAATATGCCAAAATGTAATCTTTGACAGACTGAAGATTCGATTTGTTGTTAGATCTCCAATGTGTGAATTGCACCAGGCTTAACACTCACGAGTAGGTGAGTAGTTAACACTCGCGAGTAGGTGAGTAGCCCTGATAAGCATTGGGCCGACCCTTCTCCCAGAACTGGGTTGCAGAATAGGGGAGATAAGGAACGTCTACATCCATAGTAGATGTGCCCCGACGTAATCTTCAACGAACTGAAGACTCAAGGTGCTTGAGGTGCAATTTCACGTGTCCAATAGAATTGAGCTAAATTCATTCATGGAGTGATCCTATGAGAGGATCAACTATGAGGTGAATGTGGCTCTGATGTGGTCATAATTCTTGTCATGGGACAAGAACAAACCAAGGTGCTAGACACATGTGTCTGATAGAATCGAGTTGAATTCATTCACGGAGTGATCCTATGAGAGGATCAACTATGAGGTGAATGTGGCTCTGATGTGGTAATAACTCTTTTCTTGTGACAAGAACAACCTGAGGTGCTAGACACATGGTGGTAGAGATGGATCATAAATATAGCTAAATGAGGCTCATGGATATTATGATATTGTTTACAACATAAGAATACCCAGAACAAGTACAACGATATGTTTTGATGATTCCTACCACTGGATGATGTTGATAGTAATGATGATACTTGTAGAATGATATACAAGACTATGTGAGTCTTTCCCATACCATGTGAATATGCATGGATGTGTTTGAGACCATTAATACCTCCCTTAGAGCTAAGAGGGAGTGTTGATATTATGGTAGCTATGGGAGGTATTAACCTCCATGTGTAACCTTTGACTAGAATAGAACGTTCTGGGAGAAAGAGAAACCCTAAAGAGATGTGTGAAAACCTTAGAAAACATGTAGGCTCAACAAAATATATAATATTAAGGTATTATCCTCCAAGAAGACAAGTCGGCCCAGAAAGGTGACAAGAAACACTATAAATAGAGGACGTCTTGGCTCATTTGTTCACTCACTCACACACTCTCAGCTACCCAGAAACAGAGCGTAAGTTTGGAGGAGGAGCAACAACAGCTGCAGTTGTATGGTTTTCTCTTATTCAGTCTTTCTTGTACTTTCTCTTGTGCGCTACCCTTGGAGAAGGTGCGCTCTCTTGGTTATCTATTGGTTCTGGTGTGGCTTCCTAGAATAATTCTTTATGCCAAAGGTTAAGGTGCTCAAGGGTGGCTTTGTGCCTATGGTTGGGTGACAATGGAGTAGCATTGACTATGGTGAAACAAGCACATCAACATTATTCTAACACTAATCTTGATGAAGTTTGTATCCAAGTGACTAAAGGGGAAAGAATGGAAAGTACTTCTCAAAGAAATCACCTTAGCTAGTTGCAGGAAAGAACAAAATACAGGGTAAATTGAAACGAACAACCATGGTGAAGAAAGAAGATGAGAATCCTTCATGTTAACATTCCAAAAAGGAAGAACATACTAAGGCCCAGTGTTGGAAACTCCATCCAGAACTAAGACTAAAGAGGTTCAAAAATAAGAAGGGTAATAAGAAGACCATAGTTACAATCCAACAGGATATTGGATCTGATTCAAGTGATGAAACCAATATCATGGCCATGGGAATACACAATACATATTATTCTACTAGTTCTAGCACTAATACTCAATCTTTAAAATATGAAACTATGCATGATGAAAGGAAAAGAAGTGAGATATTTCATATTAGAGTCATCTCAAAACATACTAAGATTAATACTCTTTGATAGTGGTTCACAAGCTAATCTCATTTCTAGAGAAAATATTAATACAATGTGACTTGAAACTAAACCTCATCCAAAACCATATCTTTTAAGATGGGTGTATGAAGATTCTAAGTTATTGGTACCTAAACAATGTAAGCTTAGATTTGTAATCAGCTCTAATTTCATAGATGAGGTAGAGTTAGATGTAGTACCACTTGATATTTGTGGAATTGTTTCAGGAAGTCATTATTTGTATGACAGGAAATTTATCTTCAATAGGGAGGAGAAAAAGTATCATCTTACAAAGGATGGGATTGAGTATATTGTAAGATCCCATCGCGAGAAGACTAACTTGTCTCTTGTTACTACATGACAAATGAAAAGACTTATAAATGCAAGAAATAATTATGTACTCATGATTGTAAAAGCTAAGGTTGATGATAAATTCAAGGCTTTCAAAGTATGTTATCCTAAACATAAAGATGAATTAGTTGAGATTATTTCTAATTGTAATGAAGTGTTTCAGGAACCATCAGGATTACCTCCAAGGAGAGAGATACAAGGTGAGATTTCGCTGCAGCAAGATGTACCTCTTCCTAACATTGGCATATATAAGTTACCAGTGCTTTAGAATGAGAAAATAAAGAGGCAAGTTCAAGAGTTGCTTGAGAAAGGAGTCATCCGACCAAGTACTTCTCCATGTGAATCATGTTAAGGTTTAAGCTATTATTAGCGTTCTTTGCATTTCACTAGATAACAATAGCATAAGATAGGATCACTGAGAAATACACAATCACAAGAGACACATCATTTATCTTGGGAAACCCCCATGAGGGAGAAAACCCAGCAAAACTTCCTTATTATAGATAGCCAATACAATGCCAAGAGATAACTCAAATAAATACAGAAATTCCTCTCCTGAGAATGTGCCTCACTCTCTCTCTCTCTCTTCTCCAACTGCAGCTCTGAAACTTGTTTCAGAATGAACAAGTGAGTGTGTGTCTAAATGAGGCGCTAGCCTCCTTATTTATACAACTCTAGCACGTGTGGATGGAGGTGTCTCTTCACTGGCAGGGCCGACTTCTTCTTTTGGGTGGTTATAACCACCTTTAATATAGTATGGGGCCCCTTTAATATATTYTGGGGCCGACTTCTTATTTTGCCTATTACAATTATGTTTTGACCAATMTGCAAAAGGGGATTTGGTCTTTTACAATAGCCGACATGATCAATCCRCAATAGGGGATTGATCTAATGAATAATGCAACAATAATAATTAGAATACACTTTGCAGTTAMATTATTTCAACACTCCCCCTTAACAAGAAGGGTATTCTACAATGACATCAGGCGAGAGAGAGGATAGCATCATCAATAGTATCAAGTGGGTGAGAGGAMARCATCATCAATATCATCTTAGAACATTGACTGGCGTATCTATAAATCATCRGAAGTTTTTCCCATCATCAACACAGCATAGAGGTTGGAGCATCATCAACACAGCATGGAGTTGGAGTAGCATCATCGGTATGAGGTGTTAGCGACATTTCTTGTAAGGGGGGGGTAAAATGCAAAGGAATGGGTTAAAAACCCACTTTCCCTAAGTTCGGGATGCAAAATGCGCCTGTGTTTAAATGGCAATCAAATCTGGACGGCAGGAATTAGAGCGCCCGGATCAACGGCCCACATTGGATTTCGGAGCCCCCCCCGCCTTTCTACCTTTAAACGGAGGGGGGGGTCCGGAATCGAGGTCGCACCTCTTCAGCGGTCACGATCAGAGAGCCCAGATCAACGGCGCACAAGGCGATTCTGGACCACACCCCCGCTTTTCTACCTTTAAGCGGAAGGGGGGGGGGTCCGGAATCAGGCGCGCATCTTCCCAACGGTCGAGATAAAAGCGCCCGGATCAACGGCGCTCAAGGGATCCCATCCTTCTCAGTTTCTCTACTTTTAATTGACATGGGCCCTTCCCCCCATCATGTAATCCTCCCGAGCCGCCCCTCCCCTATTTCCATGTGTTCCCCTCCCTCCGTGACACCTGTCCATTCATCCTCGTGGCACACTTTGTCCTTTTTCTCATTTTCACCTGACACCTCATGCCAGGTGTTCTTCATCTCCCAACTCACCTCTCCTCCTCCTTCAGTCCTATCGCCTTATGACTTCCCCGTCATCTTCCTACGGCATTGTGCCTGGTCATAAGCGCGTTTCAGCCCTCTCCCTCCAGCTATGTATGGTCGCCTCTGCTATGAATTTATTCAAGCCCCGCACTCCATGTTTCCTCTTCCCATCCACCACTCCTCATTATACGCCCTAGCCTTCGTACTGGCCTCCACGTCTGTTCGTCAGGTCGTTCGGCTAATCCAGGTGGCAGCGCGAGGGACCCTCCACGTATTAAAAGTGCCAAGTTAGTCGGGTCGTTCTCAATCCCAAGGAAGCAGTTATTAAAGCAGTTGGTGGTGGTTAGACATCATCTCCGCCATAAAGGGAAAGTCCGACGATGAATTAAAAGCACGTCGATTCGTCGATGGGACTGTCAGGAGTTTGATTGTGTCTGCCATAGGTGCACGATCATTCAGAGACTACAGGTCCAGATTGTCAGAAGCCATGCAGACGCAATGTTTTTTAATGCGATGTCTCGATTTTGTTTCTGTTGTTTTTTTGAGTATATGTAGGCATTTTCTCCATTTTTGTAGCTATCGATGGTAGAGCAGAGCTCCCGATTGTAAAGTTTTAGCACAGACTCTAGTTCTTTGATTATGCATCTGTATATGAGATTTCTTGCTTTATGACAGATATTCTTTCTTACTTGTCTAGTTTTCTTCTCATGCTAAGAGAGTTCGTGAACGAATGATTCATGCGGATCATTGCAATTATGTCATGATAAAGGATTTATTTATGCATTATTGTATTATCTGGTTTTCTGTGTCTGAGCGCGAGACGATCTTGTGTTTGGATGCCTTCTTCTACAGTCTGCTAGACACCTGATGTTTACTACAGACCTTCGCATCTCTCTGATATAAGTCTTCCCCCTACTCACCCTTACTACACCTCACTATCTGAATTTCATGCAAGACCTCACCTGCCCATGCATTCTTGGCCTAGTCCGGAGTTAGAACCACATCGTCCGAGTTTACTTCCATTCAATCACTCCTTTTTATACCCATTACAAACTATCGTGACATCAAACTGATGGGCGTCGGGCTCTGCTCCTTCAAGTAATCCAGGAGTGACATCCGACGCCAACATTTTTGGCGTCATTGCCAAGGACGAAGTTTAAAATTTTCCCCAGGATTGAACGACATTGAGCCTTTGGTTCCGAAGGTGCATTAGGTATCAGAGCCTTTTAAAGATTGATGTTGTGCACTTGGCGACTCCATTGTGACGACCCCACTGTGGCGAACTTGTCGTGTTAATTGTGTCTTTCAGAGGTAGACACACGCGGTCTCATCCATAGCTACCTCTGGCTACACCTGAAACTGATCCAGAGGTGGTTCTCAGAAAAGGAAAGGCCCCTGAAGAAGAATCTCCCACCGCCGAAACAGGTAATCTTCCATCTCCTTCTGTAAGAACTCCATTTTCTCCTCCTCAGTTTCTTAATAGACCTCCTTCAGAGGTTTCCCATTTCCTGAATTTTGGGAGTGTTCCTGCTGAGTTTTCCCCTCCTGGTCTGGGATTGGAGAGAGAAATCCTTGTCACCCCCCTCTCCTCTGAAGTTGTTCATTGGCGTAGACCCGGGACTACAAAAGATTTCCCCACTCCTGCACGAAGAGGAGAGCCTGCTGACTTGAGCTCGCTAGCCTTCTCCTTAAATCCCCTCTTTTTTCCCACTCCGCTTCGGGACTCACTCCCAGTAGCCCCTTCGTGAACTCCTTCTCCTTTGAGTTCTCCTCCACCTAATATCCCTATGGCAGGAGAAAATCCCCCCATGACCAGAATTGAGGTTATAATAGCTACTAGGTATGATCCTCTCGTCTTACCTTAGCCTCTCAATGACCTCCCAGCAGATGGATACCTTAAGCAGCTACCCAAGTTTACAGGCGAGGGGGACATAACTGCAGAAGAACACCTAGACACCTTTTACAGTTTCGTAGATGATAATGTTATCATGCATGCAGATGTATGGATGAGGATTTTTGTCCATAGTCTCCAAGGAGAGGCTAGAAAATGGTTTAAGGCCCTGCCCCCTGGATATATTGATGGGATCGAAGCTTTGGATAATGCCTTTTTGAGACAGTGCGGAGATAAAAAGGACTTCATGTATTACATGACAGAGTTTGGGTCTTTGAGGAGAAAAGAAGGAGAGTTTGTCTCTGACTTCTCTAAGAGATTTAATAAAATGTACAATAGAATCCTTGCTGAGATAAAACCCTCTGAAGCCTCTGCAAAGATCACGTATGCTATTGCTTTTGATCATGATTTCTGCCTATTACTGAGGGAGAGAAGAGCCACTACTCTGGCCCACATGCAGGATGCAATCGTGGAGGTAGAATCTAACATATTGGTTGTTGACCGACTCAGAAACACTGTTGATAAAAACATGCCCAGGAAAAGGCCTGAAGCCTCCTCATCCAGTCCCTCTCCCCTGCCCCTTCAGACAGATGAGACAACTAGGGTACTAAAATCACTTTCTGCCAGGATGGAAAGATGGGAGTTAGAAGGGAAGCCCATGTACAGAAATCCCCA
>ML786778.1:170549-191575 GCA_009831015.1 Picea engelmannii | reverse complement strand
GGAGGAGGCACTCCTATTTATACAAAAATTAAGATAACTTAGATCCACAAATCTCTCCTAGATCCACAAATGTCTCATTTGGTTACAACCATGTGCTCACACCTATCAAGTGATATCTCTACAAATCCTCTCACAAATCTCTCATTCATGATTAATCTCCATCCAAGATACTTGAGTAGATCTCCAAATCAAATCTTCAAAGGGTTGAAGAGGAAATTCGAATTTGAGGCTTAATGGTCAAGTTTGACTTGGTTGGAGTCTTTAAATACACCTGTAAACATCATGAAACTCATCCCACTTTCATATATAAGTGTAAACATGTCATTTTTCCAATATTTAATCATAAATTCACTTAAAAACACTAAAATAGATGCATTGGAAAATAATATGTCTAAAACCCATGTAATCATGAAAATGGTTTAATGTAAGGGTATGAGAAAGCGAAATATGGTTAAAAGTGAAGTGAAAGGTTGGTAAAAAGATGGTACTTTGGCGACCCAACAATGTGCACCAGTAGCAAACCAAGTAACAAAAAAATGGGTTTGTATATGCCACTTCATGTACCTTCTCGTCCATGGGAAAGTGTGTCTATGGATTTTGTAGGGAGATTTCCTATGTCCAGGAAAGGCCATGATTATCTATATGTTGTTGTGGATAGCTTTAGCAAAATGTGTGTTTTGGTTCCTTCCAATCAAGAAGGGACTGTGCATTTGTTCTTCCATCATGTTTGGGTTCTGGTTTGTCCACATCCATTGTATCTAATCGAGACTCCGACTTTCTTGGGAAATTTTGGTCAACTTTGTGGAAGTTAATGGACACCAAGCTTCAAAAGAGCATTGTTTTTCACCCATAGACCGATGGACAAATGGAGGTGGTCAACGGGATAGTGATACACTTGCTCCAAGGATATTGTAACAAGCGTCCTAAGCTTTGGGATGGACAATTTTATTATGCATAGCATGCCTATAACCATGTTGTGCATTCTTCTATACAAAGGTCTCCTTTTGAGATATGTTTTGGATATTTGTCCAAGTCTCCTCTGGACTTCACTCTTGGGAAAGATTCAGTGGCATATGGACATAATGATGCAGACAAAGCCAAGAAGTTCATCCAAAAGATATAATTGGTTCATCATGAAATATAGGAATAGTTGGAAAAGAACCAAGTATAAAGCTAGGCATGACAAGCATCAGGTTGATCATCACTTCTAAGTTGGTGATCAAGTTTGGCTACACATTGGCAAGGAATGCCTTAAGGGTGAAGGTAAAAATCTTAAGCCAATTACGTATGGTTCATTTAAAATCTTGGAAAAGATTGATGACAATGCTTTCTGGTTGGAGTTACCTCGATATAATATGTGGTTAATGTTGAAAACTTGAAACTATTTGAACCTCCTATGATCATGGATCAAGGTGAGAATGTTTAAGTCCCTTCTATTGAATATTTTTCTCTTGAATATCTTGATGAGTTGTGAGAAGATGTTATTCTTGATAGAAGGGCAAGCACTTCACGAAAAGGTGATGCAAAGTATCTTCGTGTGGGTTTAAAAGGAATGCATCCAAATAAAGTACAATGAATGGAAACTAGAAAAGTGAGGGTGTTATACCCTCACTTATTTTCTGAATGAAACTATACTTTTGATGGTCCAAAAACTTCTTTGTGGGGAGGAGTGATCCCCCAACTGATCCAGTCAAGAGACATCAAGAGACACCACGACGATGCAATCTCCACCAGCCTACAAATTAGTTGCACAAAGCTTCCAAAGAAAATCCATGGGGATTTTGAGCTACCATGCCACTCTACCACGTTTAATTGATTGTTCTCCCACACAGATCGAGGGAAGTCGTTTCAACAAATTGTAGAGAAAGGGGAAAAAAATGTTGGAGAAGGTTCTGCCTCAGACAAGATCCATTCACTACTCGAACATCTATTTAATATGACTTCCTCTGCAAGAGAGAGGAAATTATCCTTTGTATCTGCTTCTCGAGGTCGCATATGGAAGGAGGTTATTGAGCCTAATCGATGTTTGAAAGAGCTACCAGAGACTGCTTTGTAGATTCTGAGTGGTGACACAATGCCCCCTCCTTACAGCGTTATTCTTTTTGCATGCTTCATCAAGGCATAGTCCTCAAAGCGCTGACTCCAGCATTGTTATTGTTCGTCCTCATGATCAGGAGGTCGTGCTCTTCATGTCCTCTCTGCAAGGTACCCTTCAAGCACAAATTCCATTAAAATACTCAATTGAAAGCTTCTTGACACTGGACAAATAAAATTCCTCGTCGAATATTCGGAGACCTAGAGACGTATCTCATCATTAATTTGTTGAGTTCTACTCGTGTTTTTTATTCTATTGAATTTTAATTAATTAAGGCAATTTCTTTAATGATATTGCAAGAATTAAAAAAAAAAAAACTGAATTAGTAGAACGAAGCATTTAACGTTAATTTTGAATCAAATATAAAGTGAAAAATATTAATTTTTTTGAAAAATATTACAATTTTTTTTTCTATAGCAAGAGATACGATTTGGTCAAATTGAAAGAGTAGTGAGATGCTATGAAAATAAATCGTAAATAGGAAGAAACGAAATAGAAGAGGGAGAAAGAAAAGGCAAATAAGAAAATACAAGGATGCAAGATAAAAATAGGTGGTATTCATATGGAAAAAGAAGCATGAGCAAATTATTTGACATAAGGAAGTATTGTCATAAGACAAAGTTTGTAAACAACATAATGAATTAATTTTCTTCTACTAATGTCAAGTGAAATTGCACTTGCACTCACCATGTGTAAGGATATGTTAGTAAGCAATAATGAAAAAAATAAAAATAAGATAGCAAGCAATTATTCATGTTTATAAAATGATGTGGGGAGAGTGGAGAAGAAAAGTAGTTATAAATACCACATAACCAAGCATGTATTAGTTAGTCTATAAAAATGAGTAAACAAGTAGGAGAGGGATCATACTTGCACTTACTTATGTGTCAACGATGTCATGTGTAAGCCCATGAGAGCGTGCTCAAAACGATCTATTTGGAACAAAACCATAGGTGCGGTTTTGATAAATTCTTATGATGTGTCAGAGTCAAGGCTAGGGTGTAGTTTTGATAAATTCTTACGATCTGTCAAAGTCAAGGCTAGCATAAAGAAACCCCAGCTATCCCCTCAAGAGATTTATTTGGTGTGTCTCGTCCAACTAGCATGCCTCTAATGTAAATGTGTTGACCCTGCACATAATAGATCTCGTTGGGAATTGACATGCACGGTTGCAGAGAAAAGAGAAGCAAGAGAGAAAAAATGGAAGAATTCACATTACCGTATTCCACAGTCAAAAAGTGAATAACTTACAATAGATATAGGTTACATGAGTAACTAATGCACCATAGTAGTGATCTAGAGAGATCTAGACAGTCACTGACAAACATTGGAGTGAACTGCCACTTAGTCATAGTTAATTTATCCATGCATAAAATAATTATAGATGAGAGTGTAATATCTCCAACAATTAGTAGTTAATTCAACCTCAACATACTAAATGCTCACATAGAAACAAGAAATTTTATCAATGCATACCTATGAAACAAATAATAATCACACTATCTTGAATAGAAATGTTAGTGCCTTTCCCAATGGGCGAGGGGGCGAGTAAAGCAAGAAAAATAGAATCTTTTCCCAAGGGGATCAAGGTTGACCAAGAAAAAAATATGCTAATGCCATATGAAATAGCAAAGGAAAAACATATTTCCCCAAGGGGAAGTAAGGATGATAAGGTAGGGGAAAGGTTAACCAAGTTAAGAATGTAGAAAAACTAGGTGTACCAGCAACAAAAAAATAACTTGTCCAAAGGAAACAAGGTTGACCAAGCGAATAACATGGCAACGTTGGGAGGATAGCAAACGAAAACATGCCCCAAGGGAGTACAAGTTTAACCAAGTTGAAAATGCAGATATACTACGCAAACTAGCAAATTTTAACTTTCCCAAAGGGAGAGTGGCAATGCTAGTAAGAGTGACAACACTAAGCAAAGTAGCAACAAAAAAACACATTTCCCCACAAGTGGAAAAGTAACCAAGTAGACATGGCTTCTAAGGGAACAAGATTGACAAAGCAAACAACGTGTTAATACCAAGCACTAGCAAAGGAAAAATAACTTTCCCCAATGGGGAAAGGTTGACCAAGCAAACATAAGAAACAATGTTAGGTATAATAGCAAAAGTAAAATAGCTTGCCTTAAAGAGGGATGAAGATTGAGCAAGAAAATGGCATGGCAATGCTGAGAAGACTAGCAAGGGAAAAATCACTTAACTGAAGAGAAGAAAGGTTGACCAAACACATAGTATGAAAATGCTAGGAAGCAAACAAAGGAAATATAGCTTTCCTTGGGAGTAAAAGAGAAAGATCAACCTTACATGTCAATTAAATGTTTAGGACATTAAAAGAAAATTGTTAGATAACTGCTTAAAACAAAGAGGAAATGGCACAAGAGGAATTTGAACTTGTCGTTATTAATATCACCTACTTTCTTGCTAAAGTGGGCCTTTAAGATTGATCATTCAAAAACTATCGTTTGGTCTCCACATAGTATATGAAAATGGTCCACATCTCTAAAGAAAAATTGCAAAAAGAATGGCTTCAATTCAAAATGTATATGGTTGTTTTTATTGCGATATAAATTTCTCATTTTGTAATCTTTGGTGTGAAAATTTGTATAAAGAGGCTATACTTATAGTTGTTGAAGAAAGTCATGAATGTTTGCTTTAGAATGAGTTGCGTTGAGCCCAATCTAGTTATCATTAGAATGCAATTGTTATTATGAATCAACAAACTAAATGTTTGGAATGTGACCCATTCAATCAACCCAATTCTCATATCACTTGACACAATGTTGTTGCATAATATCTAAACATATCAAAAACATCATTGAAACTTCAAATCATGAGGTTCCAATTTCTAAAAGCTTACTTTTCAATTCAATGGCAACCATACATGGTGAGAGCTTATAAATGTAGCGGACTATCTATGGACAACCATCAATACATTTACATGTAACATTTCAAATTCTAAATTCAAATTAGATAAGCAATCCCTACACATGTGATAAAAAAATTCAATGAATATAAAGCATAAGCTTAAATAACTCTCTTTGTGCACTTTTATTTGTGATAACTTGATGTTTTTCTGCTATGCACTTATTGTTATGTAATGTAAGCAATGCTTAATCAATCATCAGTTGAAGTGAAAGAGCTAGCCCCATAGTGTATTTCAAAATCCCTACAAACATTAATAGACAAATCATATTGAATTTCCATTAAACTAGGTTTCCCAGATCTTCAAAACTGTGACATGACATTTCAGAATATGAACATTACAAAGAATCATTAAAAATGTATGAAAGGTGGAAAATTACCTTAAGCAACAATTTGTTGGTGAAACTTCAACATTTGTATCTTCCTTTGACAAATATCTAAATATTTGGCAGATAAACTCATCCAACTATTAAATAGAGAATGACAATACATCCAAATATTAAATAGAGGATAGGATAGCACATATCAAAGGGCTTCAAATACCGCATTTAAATAGAGGGTGGCACAGATCAAGAGTACTTCAAATGGCTTCAAATACCGCATTTAAATAGAGGGTGACACAGATCAAGAGGACTTCAAATACCACATTTAGATTAACCATTAATGTTATGTTGATTGGACATAAATTCAATATTGCAAAATAGGCATGGTGGGACAATACAGCACCATGAGGAGCATCTATATATTATAGAGGGTGGCACAGATGAAGAGAGCTCAACATACAGAATTTGGCCATTTATGTCATTGTTAATTGGACACAAATTCAATATATTATAGTGGGATTAAAAACACCATATGGAGCATGTCAATGAAGACGGGTATGGTAATTATATCAATGTGAACCCTGGGCCTCAACAAAGGATATCCCATTGAACATAGTAAACTTGAATTTAATAAAAGAAAACATAAAAGCCACAAGAAGAATGGCAAATAACAAAGCAAGGTACTTGTAAACAGTAAACTTGCATTTAGAAAAGTCTTCACAAAGACAACCACAAGAATGGTGAATAACAAAGCAAAGTACCTATAAACAACACTGGTAAGGTTGAGTACAGCTGATAAAGGTGGTTGAAATTCAGTCTTTTCTTGGCTGTCGTTAGTCATAATCAATCACTTTGTAAAAACGTACCATAACAATGGTAAGGTTGAGTACAGCAGATAAAAGTGGTTGAAATTCAGTCTTTTCTTCGCTGCTGTTAGTCATAATCAATTACTTTGTAAAAACGGACCATAACATGTAAAAAAGGGATTGTGTAACTTTGAATAGGGAAAATTGTTAATTGCATTGCCTTCATTTGTGAAGTGATTAAATACCTATATAAATAAAATAAATAAGTTTATGACATAAATAAAATAAATAAGTTTATGACAAAAAGGTGATCTAATAAGCCCAAGTGGTTAGTTCAACTGATTGTCTTCACTAATCTTGGAAATTTTACTAAAATCTCATAAATACCTGGTTTAAATCCCCTCCAATGAAACAGACTAATTTACACTAATGAATTTATTAATACCTGATTTAAAACCCCTCAATGAAACAAACTAATTTACACTGATGAATTTATTAGAATTGTCATGAATTTAGAGATGTATCTCTTAGATTTATAAATTTACTAATAATGCCATTCATAATTTAGAGAAGCATCTCTTAGATTTGATGAATTTAAGAATAATGTCATTCATAAATAGAACATGTTTTAGATTTCCTAAGGAAATTTTCCTTGCAAAATATCATATTTTAATAATTCCTTACGATAATCCGAGTTGTCACTAAAAGTTCTCAAATCTCTTAATTAGGATTGTAACACTTCGTAGATGCATCAAGGTCAAATCTCTTAATTAGGATTGCAACATTTTGTAGATGCATCAACACCTTTGAATAAATCAAGATTTTAGTCCAAGTGGCGATTAGGATTTTGCGACATTTTGTAGATATGCCTGGAACAGATCGAATATCTTAACGTAAGGTCAAATATCCTAAAGGCAAAGATAATAGAGAACCTCATTCATTAGTGGAGATATGGAAAATACAATCTAAATCGCTAGAGATAGCTATATCAAAAAGGGTTCATTAGTGGCCACTACACTAGGACTTTCACCGGGGAAAGCACCTTCAAAGGTTGGTTTAAAATAATTTTTTATGGCCGACAAGATCAAGGAGAAAGGTTAACGAGGAGCATGATGAGAATTTCCTTCTCGGTTGATTTGGCAAATGCGACTACTAAATTCACGCAGTTAAATGCAGATTAAAAAAACTTCATACACAGAAAGCTACTGCCTAAAACGAATAAGAGATTGAAAACAGTCTAAAATAAAGATCTGTGCGCTAGATTGCACGTAAAATAATATAAAACAATTTTTAGAAGGTAAAAATCACTATAAAACAGTCCCACAAATAAACAGCCAAGAGGCCATCACATGCTCACCGCCAACCAAAACAATTCAAAGCAATGCAAGCATGTACAAAGCACACATGGAGCAACACTTCACATTAAAATATAAAAATACAAAGTAAATTATCCATACAATGGATTGATTTTTTTAAACCTTTTCCCATATTTTCAGAGAATTTGGTAAAACACTATCATATGAATTGTAAGTCAGCGTACTTTTGATTCCACAAAGCTATTGTTTGTTCAATACAAAAACCGATCATACCGATGAACATGACAAAGAAAACGTGTAATGAGACTAAATGTGGCCGGGCCTTTTATAGTTTATCAAAACCAATCATGTATAATAAAAAATAATAATAAGACCAAGAACTAGACACTGCAATATATTATATCACGTAGTGTAACAACCTTGAAAATAAGGAAAGTTAAACTCCAAGCAGCCAATGCTGCTCTGGAACCAAATTTTGCAGTGACCAGTGTTGAATAGGCCCCATACTTTGAATCAAAAGCACAGCAGTGCAAACAAATTCCAACCAATCCAAAAATCAGAGGTTCTGCCAGTCAACTAGAGATGAGCAAGTTCAAACAATAATACAAGAGCTCTTTAGAGACAACAGTAGGACATCCAAAATGTTGGTCTTAAATGATTCAGCAGCACATACATGTAAAGGCCCAAATGCCACCATGATATTCTCAAGAAACTCTTGTTTGAACAACTTTCCTTCCACTTTATATAGAAGCTCCTCTATGAGCTCTTCCATTAATTTTCCAAAATAAAATTGTCTGCAAATTTAGTTTAATCACCTCGAGGAACTGGAGACAGACTTTGTCCAGATTTAACCTGCAAGGTAACAGGACATAACATTATTGCCTAAAATAATCAAGCAACCTACCAATGGCAGGGTATTCATGATTTGACTGAAAAATTATTTACTCAATTTGAAAGAAAGGTAAATCAATTACTGCAGGTGAATGAGAATATGGTCGGCTGTGGCTCCTGCTAGGACTGCGGCTCCTACTGAGGCTGCGGCTTCTGGGACTCCGAGTTCGAGGTTTATATGAGGTTGGCTGTAGCAAAAAAGAAGGAAACGTCACATTTAGCAACATTGAACATTGAGTTGTTCAGAAAGCTTATTTAAAACTTTACTCACCAAACGCTGAGGGGTCTTGGACCTTGACCTGGACCTGGACAGTGATCTGCAAAAGTAATCAGACCAGGTACATTAGGGGAGAAGTCAAAACTAACCAAAACATCATTCTGACATGTACACTGCCACACTCAATAAAAAACCATGAGGAAAAGAAATATATATACAATTGGATCGATTTTCATAATTGGGAATTCATTGTCTGCATACAAAGAGGACTCATGTCTGCTTATCTCTTCTGCTGCAGATAAAGGATAGTCTATCTAAAACATCACAGGGGACCATGAGAGGTTTACCCTGTACCTTACCATGGCAATGAAGAAAAATTGCTTCCTGTCATGAAAAACACACTATTGAAGATGGTAAACAACAATATTGTCCTACTGTTACTGAAACATTGCCCATCGACCACCTTTATCATGTCATTATTGTTGCAGGACCATCTCTATGTCGAAAGGACAAAGTGATAGCCAAGTGGTGTTTGCCAAGCCAATTCGTTCTTGTGGTGTCCATTGGGATCCCAAATAGTATAAAACTATGCAGAACACGGCAAGAAAAAAATTGTGTAATGCAAGGAGGTGTACTTCCAAGTGAGGGGACAGATTCACATAATTTTATTTTATTTGATATAACGGAGCAAGATCCTGAAATAGTATGTCAGACTCAAGTCAAAACTGTCCTCAATCAGGCATCCACTTCTGAGGTTAGGTGCTCTCATGCATGTTTGCAATTCCGACAGCCTTTAACCACTTCATGTTGAGTTCTCAAGAACTTGTGAGACCTAGATAAGTTTCTGTGAGGTCTCATCATACATGCGCCCTGCCACATCATTCATTCTAAATAATACCAAACCACAATTACACACTTCTGAGATTCCTTCCAAAAAAATCAGCTATAATATCTTCCAACTATAAGCCCTCATCATCTGTCCATAATCAGGATTCAGGTTTTTTGCAATCAAGCATTAGAACATTTATTTTCCATTCTATCAGGCCTACATGACACAGACTATAGTGGCTTCCTTGAATTGTTCAGCACATATAGTCTGACTCTCTACAAATAGACCAGTGCACATATGTTCCATAAACAGCAAAGATCTTTTAAGCATTTCCTGAATATTCAGGTGAAAAATCTACTACATGACAAAAAGGTTAAACCGGTGCAGAATATTGATCCTTCGATGCCAACACAATTTGCAGTGTACTTGAAGGAATTATAATTTGGAGGACTTCCTTTCAGGCATAAATCCAAGCCCTATTCTGTACATCATAGAAAAGAAAATGGGAATTCACAGACATTTCAGGAATATGTCCACATCCTTCAATTTGGAAGTTGGAAGCCTGTGTTGGTTTAGGTGTTCTATGTCTACAAAATGAACAAGAAGCTGAATCCCTCAGTAGACCCACCTGCTTGTAGAAGCAATTTATCATTATGAATTGTGATGTCTGAGCACATGGAAGAAGAATGGTTTGCATCCAGTTAGAAAACATGTCTTTTATAAACCAGTATGCTGAAATTAGAAACTAGGCAACTGAAGGAACAACTGGACAACTGATGAACCAAGGGATCAGGCTTTCTGTAATTGGGTGTAACTACTTCCAATATAACATCATTATAAAATTCCCTTAACTAGAAAATAAAGCTGCAGTAACATAAAATTACACAACAATCACAATCCTCAAATCGAGAAGAGCAAACATCTAGAAGGAAGATTATGTTGATAAAAGAAGAATGACTGGCAGCCAACCTCATAAAGCATGTGGCCACTTTGAGTCCTATTATCAGCGTTGCATGCAAACCAGCCATTCCTGTTCGCTATCCTCATAATTCATGATAAGCCAGCTTTATAGTCGCATTCTGTACATTGCCATTAACTCCTAATAGTACTGGAGTTGTCTAATTGTATAAAACATGAAAACTAATATTTCATGGCAATTGCTCAAATAGTATATATTATAAAACTCCATACCTCCTTAACAACAAAAGTGGAACAGAGGTGGGTCTTGAACATGAGCATCATATTTCCATCATCAAGATTCATTATGCAATTCCCACATCTGATTTTGCTGCTGCAGATCCTTGATATACAGACAGGATATATTATGAATATAAGCAAGAATTGTCCAAAAACTTCTGAGCCTAGTTGTTTTTGTCTGTGTTTCTTTGATCATTGCAAACATTGCAACTGAACATGACCACGGCAATATTATGAAGCAAAATTCAGGGACAACTGGGATGTTGTGAATCATCAAACTCCAACTCCGCCCCTTCCAATTCCTTAGTAGCACCCAAAAAGGGCCTTCTAAGCCACTGACCCCCACTGCAATATCAGAATAATCAAGCAGCCATTCCAACAAAGTTTACAGATCAAGAATGAAATGTTAGGGTGTTAAACTTTAGGAAGACAAGGTTGTGATTGTGAACAATTTTGACAAACTGTTGACCTAAACATCAGTTCATCAATGTAGCAGCAACTAATAGTAGGCAAATCTTTATGGACAAAAACAAGCATACCTATGATATTTGATATCATAGTATTAGCTGTGTTGCAAAACTTGGCATTGACGAAAAATAGGCAAGGACCATCAACAAAGGAAATCAGAAAAATTGGCAAAGGTTCACAAGTGTAAAGCTGAACCTGAAAAATTCAGAAAACCTTGGAAAACTTGGCAACCTGGAAAACTAGAGAAAAATCAGAGACTTTTGCAACACTAATAGCACAATACAGTATAATTGATCAAACATTTGAAGATATCCTAAGCTGGAAGTATGTTTCTGAGTACGTATGATATTTGATATCATCGTATAAATTGTGTTGCAAAACTCAGCATTGGCAAATAATTCATGGGTGTCATCAAACTCGAGCAATCAAAAAAATCAACAAAACTTAGCAAGCATAAACTCAGACCTGAAAAACTCGAAAAAAAAATAGGAAACATCAAGAGAAATTTTTGCCACACTAATAACACTACTGTATTAGTAGTTGATCACAAAACAATTGAAGATATCCTGAGCTGAATGCCAATTTAAGTGCCTTGGCAAACTTTAATCACAATACTCAGTGATGAAGGTCGTTACAAAACCCAAAAGACACAAGAATGTAGTGTACATCCAGATACCTAGACTTCACATGGTTTGTTTACTACATAAAACTGCCAAGTCGTACATGCACCGATCATAATAAACACGTCCTATTGTTGGCTGAGATTTCAATCGACTGCCAGACTTTTAATTATCAATGTGTGCTTTTAGTTGTGTGCCGGAAGAGTACAATTTATTGTCATCTATGGACCCTGTGGGCCACCTGGACTGCTTTTAGTATACTATTCGATGCCCAAGTGGCAGTTCTGATTTCTACAATGATCTTGGGTACTTTTGATAGTGGGTGCTTAGCTAGCTCTAAATTAGCTAATGGTGGCCCCTTTTTCTATAAAACACCCAATATGTAGATCTCTTGTTTATATTAAGAGTCCAAAGGAAAAAACAAATAATGGTATCTTAGGTCACCTTCCCAGCAAAACCGTTCATCAAGGACTGCCCTTTTACCTCTTGTGATGCTTTGGATAATAGACCCATGTTGAATATATAGTATGGTGTAGGGACAATGAACCTAACAGGCAGCACAAGTTATCCTCTGAACCCAGACCATAGCATATGTAGGGACAAAAGCTGCGATGAGAACCTCCACAAATCAGCCACCAATCATCACATGCAGTACAAAATGTAGTTGGAAGTTCCCTACTGGGGCCAAACAACAGCTCATGCAAATAAAAAAATTAAGTTTTTCATCCAACAAAAGCCTCCACTGATCAGAAGATTATCATCTGAAACCATATGCTTGTAGAGTAGCTCCTGACTTGATCTCCTAGCCATCTGTATGTGGTCAATATGCCATATCCCTATAAATTTTATACATCTCTTGTACAACAATTTCTTCATCTCTGAATGAACACCAGCTCTTAGAACATTGATTTTACTTCCATCTTTTATTCTTCTTTGTTCAACATCTTAACAGTTAAATCGGAAACAATAAAAAAACACAATTAAGACATTTCTTTGCTAAATTTCCAAAGCTCACTCCAGCAGAACTCAAAAAGAGAAAAATATCCCATGCAAACCTTATTATAAATAAGCATATTGATGCAAGCATTATGGAACATAGCCAAAATGATGCAAGTGATACATGTGATGCAAACAATATAGCAAATGCACTGAAAAGAATTAGTTGTCAGAAATATTTTCGAATGCTTTAATTTCCAGCAACTGTAACAAAAAATGTAGATGTACATTTTTATTCATTGAATGAAGATGTTCTGGAAAAAAGCCTAGTACAGAAAACTTGGATTAATGTACAGAAACACATACTAACACAATGCTTGTACATAAAGTCTACTATTCTTTAGAAATAAGAGGAAGACAGCAGAAGTTCTGTTCAAGTTTGAATCTCGATTCTCAATCATGTCCCGACTCCTGAACCATGCAAGCCTGTACTCTAGAGTGGAAAATTAAGTGCTCCATTATTTCTTGCCACAAGTGTTGTTTGCAGAGAGGCATCCCAGCATACTGACTGTTTGTGTTTTTGCCCGGGCCTTTTGTTAGTAATGGTTTTTCTGTTCACTTTCAGAGCTCATTGGAGTAGAGAAGGATCTATTCCTAGAGTAATGGAATGGATAAGTAAAGTTAGCAAAGCGGAAGGTAAAATTATACCCAAGTCTGAAGGAGAATGGATTCTCCTGAAACTGAAGAGCTCCCAATTTCTTGAATCCAAAGCAACACTGGGCTAAAGGAATTCTGCCCAAAGAACAGAATTTGACATCTGCAGGTTCAAGGAGCCCACCAGGCAATGATGAGTTGGATTGTTAAGAGTTGGAACCTTCAAGAATCAGATGTTAACAAATCTAACCAGGAGGTATATTGTCATGAATTTTTCTTTTCAACGAGATAATGGAGACTAGATTGTTATTGGGGCACATGGTACATATGCAAAGATGGTCTGCTCATTAAGTATTGCATTGCGGGGTTTGTACAATGGAAGATGCACACATCGCAACTCATGTTTAAGTGAGGCTTCCAGATCACCTTAAACTTTTGCATGATTCCACCCTTTGAACTTAGGAGACACCAAGGAAATTGTTGAGTCTAAAAGAAAAATGACCTAGTGTGCCCACATATACATGTAACCTGGAACCATTCTCTGAATATCCAGTTTTTTTACTGCTTCTGGTAGCAATTAGTAATTTATAACATTATTCAAGTTCAGACTCTGCTTCAAATATTATAACTGAACCAAAAACTGCTCAAAATTGAGAACCAAGAGGATCCATTGATATGCAAAGGCAAGTGGAAGGCAGTGGGAAAAGTGGAGGCAAAAACGGCAAAAACAGGTGTCCCTTAAATGTTCTCCAAGCTGGAGAGACAGATTAGAGTTCAACAGAATGAGCAAGACTGTTGAAGAGTAGAAAGAATGGAAAGACAATGAAGGGAAGAACAAGACAGTTATCACAAAGAGAAGCCATTAGAAAGCCCCAGCAGAGATGTGACAAGGTTAGTAAAGATTAGAAGAATGTAGACGCATCCTCTCCACAGAGGCTTTCAGAAAGGATGAGAAGCAAAGAGTAAGGAAAACACAGAATGAAGCTCTAAGGAAAACCTTCTCTGATCTGACACTTATAATGCAAAGAAAACATAAAACAGAGAATATTAGGACAACAATCAATGCAAAGCTTAAGTATCAGAATAAATTTGACAAGAACAGAAAGAACAGAGAGTAGAAAGCCTTTTGCTGAAGAGAAGTTCACATCCTGTTATGCGTTGTAAACACAAGAAAAGGCAGATACCATATGGATGCCAAACAAGCAAAGGTTCATTACACTGCCACATTTTTGACTGAAAACACTAACCAGAAGTCATCGTTCTTTAAAGTCTATAGTTTGTGATGAACAGCTCTGACTTACTGCACTCCTGGCCAGGTAGGAAAATAGCATGCGCAAAGGCACAAATAACATGAATGTCATGTGGACCCAAGGAGAACAGCTTTCATAACCTCTTACACACGTTGCTCTCCATATTTATTATTTATAGCTCAAAGCTCAAATGCATTGGGTAAAGTCCTATTCACATAATATTGCTGCTTCACACTACCAACACATACCTCATAGGATTCACAAAATGTGTTTGTTTCCACAACAAAAACACACTTCTTATGAGTCACATGCATAATATGTTCATAAGATATGTTCCCATTCACAAATTATTCTATCATGCCACATGCAGATGCCTATCATGAGTCCATAAAGCATTCCCATTTCACATGCAAAATACCATGATTCAGGATCATACATTATTAAACCCTAGTCAGTCTAAAACCCTCACAAATGTGCAACATTCAACTATTATGGAACCCTCAAAGTTATTGTATGTTATGTGGACCCAGGGGGTACATCTTTCATAACCTCTTACACACATTGCTCTCCATATTTTTAACTCATGGGTCAAATTGATTGGCTACGGTTCTATTCACAAAATGTGTTTGTTTCCACAACAGAAACACGCTTCTTATGAGTCGCATGCATAATATGTTCACAAAAGATATGGTCACATTCACAAATTGCTCATTCATGACATATGCAAATGCCTATCATGAGTTAAATTCATAAAGCATTCCCATTTCACATGCAAAAAACACACGACCATGACTCAGGATCATACATTATCAAACCCTAGTCATACTAAAACCCTCACTCGTACACCATCACATGTTCACAAATGCATCAAGATTCGACTGTTATTATTTGGTCAACTTATTCTACGTACACATCATTCATGTTAATTTCAAGCTGCATTCCAACTTGCCAAGTTCCAAAGAGTAAAGTCCAAGTGTAGAAGCCAACTGTACTCCAAACTTCAAATCCAGCTTCCAATACGAAGTAAACACATTTACACAAGGAACAAAAGCAGTAGTCAATAAAAGCCAAGTTATCAGGCACCTAATAATGCTAATGAAAAACTCTTGTACAACTAAAACTCTCAAATATTTTTTTGAGCCAACTTGTGGTGATTGGAAGCATTACCTAGACACAGAATGGCGCCTTGGACGAGGGTGAGGCTGAGATGGAGACCGAGATCGTGACTTTGACATTGAACGAGGTGGTGCTTTGAGCTTTGGAGACTTGCTGCAAGTTTATGTTTTCAAGCATCAATAGAAGATAGAAAAGCTAACACATAAAGATCACAATGTTGATACTAATTCCCCAATTGTGTTACAAAAAAATTAATGGCACCTGCGGCTGATGCTGCGGCTCCTACTACGGCTCCTGCTGCCAATAGGGCTTCGGCTTCGACTCCGTGACACGGAATGGCTACGACTACGGCTATAACTACGGCTGGGGCTCCTTGAAATGCTTCTCTTGGATACATACTCCTTGACCTGATTGATATTGCAGGCAACATTTCCACATAAGCTACAAATCTTCAAAAAAACTTCAATTGGGCATAAATTAGCAAGCATGAAAATCGAAAGATGCAACATAAATACCCGGATATAACCCCGAGAAAATGCATTCCTGAATTCGGAGTCGTCAAGCTTTCTGATCTGTATACAGTCAGAATGTACAGGTAGATAAGCGTCAATTTAGTAAATATATACTTAGCAAGATCAAAAATATGGGTTCCTGAAATCTAAGACATCAAGTTTCCAGTCCTATGCACCATCAAGAGGAAAAATAAAAAGAAAATTCTGCATAAACTCAAACTGAAGTCTTACAGCATATTTCATGTCATCATAGTTCGTGTAGTCGACAATTCCGGTTGTACCTGGGACAGTAAGATTAAAGACAAAAATGATCCCAAAATGTGCAAATAGGAAAAAGACCATTTCACTAAAAAACTGTGGAGTGCCCCAAGACTTTACGTGCTGCACTAACTAATAAATTAATCACGATAACACACACAAATATACTTAAGGTCTAGACATTGAAAAAGCAGTATCAGTAACTCTCTTTAATTAGTCCAGGCTAAATTTCCCTTTATTGCATTCTTGTACCTTGAAGTCAGTCATTCAGCCTTTCCACTAGGGCAACCAAACCAATGTTCCTTTCGTCTTTTCTGATTTACAGTTTAATTAATATAGCTGGATTAATATATAGGCGACTGTAGATATCGTTTATCAAAGTTCAAGACTATCATCTGTGAGAAATGATTTTAGCATTTTCTTAAGAATTTTCAACAATAAGCCTTGGAGAATCTGTATTTTAATTACTATCTGTAATTTCAACCATTGACCAGTTATATTACAATTTAATAGTGTCTTGTATCATTAGCTCCAAAAGATTGCATCAATCTTCTTCAATTGCAGCAGTAACAACATGCTCATATGAATCTTCCTTTATATTGCACATCCTTCTCTGCATAGCCCCTTTCTAAAAACATGATCATTTAGGAACACATAATTAACATTTTATGATCTTAAAATTGTGACTTAAACACCAAAGCTAATCAAATCATCAACCTCACTCTGTTAGCTTAAAAGCCAACCCACAACACAAAAAAAAACACAGAAAAAACATATATCAATAAGAAAGGAAATATCAGAGAGTTGCAATGGAAATATTATTGATGAAGAGAAAAGAGAGCTAATTTAGAGGATATATGCACATTTTCTCTCAGCATTAGATTCAACAAAGAAGAAACTTCAAGTACAGTAGCAGAGTGGAGAAATCTACGACTTCAACCTTGAAATTTATTCGTGAAGAAAAATTCACGAAAAGTAGCAGAGTGGACAAAAACTTGGAAATTTTAACATAACACCATAGTAAAGAGGTGAAAAAGACAAACCTGTGTCATAAAACTTGGTTTTGAGATTAAGGTAAACGATTAGTAATTGTAATGCAAAATAAATAGCAACTGATATTCTACCAGCATGGATCCATCTTTAACCTTGGGAACCATTACCCATCGAAAGGGATCAATATATAATCAAGACAAAAACTTCTCAGTGCTTAAGAGATAGGGGTTAAAATGGATATATGATGGTTTATTTTATTGATATGGTCAACATTTTTATATTCTTTTTTATTATTATGGTTGGCTTTGTTTTTCACTTTTACATGATGGACCTCAACATTTCTTTCCTTCCAATTTATTACCATTATGTTACATTACACGTCTCATCCACACTGGGATGTAAACTTAGTTTATATCAGCTTTTATCTTGCAGCTTTTATTTTTATTTTATATGAACAGCCTCTGTGATCCCTTAGTTTATATCAGCTTTTATCTTACAGCTTTTATTTTTATTATATAGGAGCAGCCTCTGTGCTCCCGCTTGGTATTCCACTCTATTGTACTTAGCAGTCCCTTTGAACATTTGCAGTCATCTTGTTGGACATCAATAAAATTATCTTATTATCTTATTTATCTCAGGATAATCTAAATCAAGAGTCAAATGAATATTAAGCGAACTTTTTACTAAGTGAACTTTTTCAACCTCCTAAATAATCAGACCATCAATATAACTTTTTGTTATATGCAATAATTAGCAGCCTAACACAAATATGACACACAGCTCACAAAACTTGTCAAGCAGTTTACACTAACAAAAAAATAAATCTTGCTATCACAAAAAGAATAATACCACTGCTGTCACGAAAGACTTGAGAAAAACAAACATCGCCGGCTCGTCGCATGTGATCCTGAAATGTTAAAATATAAAGTGGTTTCTCAACTGCAAGATCAATTCATTAAGACATAAAAAAACAAATAACAAATTAAAAGATATCCACACCTTTAGATCCTGCCATGAAGCTGATGATGGTAGACCACTAACAAGGACTGCAAAATATATAAAATAAAAAGAATTGACTCGGGTTCCAAGATTAAAATACAACTTCAAATAATATTAATCATGTACACACTATAAAACAGACCGCGATATTCAGATCGTCGCGAGACTCCTCCACTGCGCCCCCCAGCACTGCTGTAACTACTATAACGATCATTAGTTGAAGATTGCCCCCGACCACCATGGGCAAGCTCAACCTGTATGAAGCATTCAAAAAATATCACACTGCACGTAACAATGTTCTACTTAAGTATACTGTGCTGTTAAATTCGAAAAAGATCAATCCTAGAAGGAATCTAACTCACTCGTAAACGATTGCCATCAAAGTTATATCCATCACGACCACGAATGGCATCCTCTGCATCACGAGCATCCTCAAACTGGACAGACAGATAAAACATCCATAAGATAACAAAAAACATTTTTGTATAATGGAAAAAGATTTCATGATATGTACAAAATGTCAAAAACAATATAAAACTATATACAAGATGCACTTAGTATTGAAAGTTTAAAACTGGCACAGATCCATCCTAACCTATGATCTATTAAGCACCAAAAGGGATCAAAGACTCAAGATTAATAGATACCTCAATAAAACAATAACCTGGAGGCCTGGGAGGAATCTTCAGATCAATATCAACAATAGGTCCATACTGCATAAACCACCAATCTGTTAAAACTAATATCGAGAAAGCAGAAAGGCAACACTAAAGGTAAATTTTCATAACACATACAATTGGTCATATAGCATGAACTCTTCTTTAACAACACTATCTAAAATACCACAAACCTCATAAAAATAAACTAAATTACTAATTAACAAGTCAGGCAACATATAAAAGTATATATATCAGAACAAATCTGAAAGACAGTGATCAACTTAAAGAAGCTGAGAAACTGCATATACAAAAATGAATAAGCAATTTAAGTTGAGACTTGAAGAAGCGCAAAGTCCACAACAACAACCTTGTAAAATAGGTCTTCAACTTCCCTTTCCCTGATATCACCAGGTAGATTCCCAACATATAATGTTCGACTTGCACGGCTACTCATTGTCACTGATCAAAAAAATACCTGGTAATTTCTGTTGACAGTAAACAAAGAAATATGTGAATACTTGGGCAGAGGAAAAGTGTTTAGCAAAACACAATAATCATACAATCCATTTACAAGCAATATAGTGCTACCTCAAAAATAGATTAGATGGGATCAAAATTGAATCGATCAATACATATACTGATCAGTGAGCCCTTTGCAATAGTATCAACAATGTCGAGCAAAAACGTAAAACCGGAATAACATTGCAACATCATTCCCAAACACAGTATTGCAACCTTTAAAAAGTAGAAATAGGGTTAACAGCCTATTAAGCTGTCCACAAGGACTCCATTCTTGCCGTGGTCTGCCCCACCAAAATGTAATGAACCCCAAATGGATGAGCCCTGGTGCAAGTTTTCGGCAATTTTGATATCTGCTCTAAGTAGTGCAGGTTGCAACCACTCAGGACGTGTTTCTCAAAGGACTTACACCAAAAGAATGAAATAGAATGGGTTTCGAATTTTTATACTACTGTTGCATATACCTAGAAGTTAACACTTTAAAGTTTTTTCCTTGATACCTGGCACAAAGAATAGAAGGTTTAGCATACAGGATAAGTCAACTTATCAACATTTTTTCCTGGTCGGCAAACGGACCCTGTGAATGAAGTGGGCTCTACCTTCAGCTAGGATTCCACATCTGAAGGGCATCTATATCGCTCTTGACATGCGCATCAACGAACTGGGTAGAATAAAAATCTATGACATGAATATAACCATAAGGGGAGGCAATTTCTCAGGAGAACAATGTGTAAACAACAGGGTTCAGGGTTTAATAAAAAGAAGATAGTGTTTTATATGCAGTAGATAAAACCCCAACAAGACAAATCATAAAAAACAGATAGAGTGCCGTTTTTTCTCTGTTAAACCCCAGCAGTAGCAAGCCAAAATCTCAATTTGGAAAACAAGCAAACCCCATCAGCAGCAAGCCAAAATCTAAAATTTAAAAATAGGCAGAACCCCAGCAGCAAGCCAAAATCTCTATTTGAATTTGAAAAATAAGCAAATGACCATTTTATGAGGAGCAACATACCTTAACGAAGAGCACACGAGTTCGACTATAGAGTTGGGAGATGCGACCTGAGCGAACTCTGCGAGCGCCCGAAAGCGCAACGGGTGGGAAGTTTGAGGGGTTTTCCTCCACCAAAAACCATAAAACCCAAAGAGCCCTACAGTGTGCGCATAAAAATGTACCCTGGGGATAATCAACAAACGTATGTAATGATGAATATACAGAAAAGAAAACAGGAATCTGAACGTTGTGAACGAATGGACAAGGGTTTTCTTGGCAAAACTCTAAATATATACACAATATATACGCAAAAGCGTCGATTTTGAGTGTAAATTAGGAGGGTTGAGATGTTAAAAAGAATTGGGTTTCTTTGTGAGTCTAAATTAGGAAGGTTGGGATGTTAAAAAAATTTGGGTTTGGTTGTTGGGTTCCTAGCCCGACCACCCA
>ML786778.1:151567-162038 GCA_009831015.1 Picea engelmannii | reverse complement strand
TCCTCGAGAGAGACAAGCTCGAGACCCAATTTGCTATACTCGGACCTCGTCGGGGACATGCACTGAAAAACGATCAACAACAGCCTGCTCTAATACCACTGATCCGGATTATTTTCGGCACGAAATGAGAGCGGAGATATAAAGAAATGTATCAGAGATATTACAGATATTCAATAATATAACATAAATGTATCAGAGATGCAACCATAAACATAGATATACAGTAATACATGATTTCTATTAATCAGAGAAATGTACAGAGAATGTAAAAATACAGAGTGAAAGACTCGCTAGAATGGTGGCAGCTTATCTCTGAGAAGAGATGTGACGGTTACTCGCATTCGCAAGAAGATGATTACAATAAGACTCTGAAGGAACTTTTACAATAAACGGGAATGTCAAAATTCTTAGACATCCAAAAACCTAACCCTAGGAAATGAAGCGCCAAAAGTCATGTGGGCCCCGTTTGGGTAAGTGAGTACATCAACTTCCCGGGGTCGTAACTTTTGCATACGATCTCCGTTTTAGGCGTGTGATAGCTCGTTGGAAAGGTATTGTCAAGGAGATTCATTTTGGGGGTTCAATCATTCCTCTAGCTATCATTGAGAACCTCGATCTCGAAAAACCTTCATTTGGACCCTCAAAATGGCCTCGGAAGTTAAAACCTACTAAAAATAGTAAATTGCCAAAATGGCCAGAAAACTGTTTTGAGCCATTTGGAAAAGGTGGGTGGTCACCGATATCCACCTGGATCAACTTCCATCATTCTTCAGTAGTAGTTACATAGTGTTCAGCAGCAAGGGCACATTTATCTAGAGTGAGGGTGCAGCTTCTGAGAGGGTTTTTAGTCGACTTATCCCATCCAGGGAGAATTCTGAGATTTCCCTCTGACCCATTTGAGAGGAGGGCAAGGCACATCTTTTGCCTAGTTCCTCATCATATTCCGACGGAGGAATCAGCTGGGACGCATTTTCCAGACTTGGACGTGCAACACTTTTGGTGGGCACATTTGGGGTTCCAGAGCGAGCATCGGACCAGATTCAGGGAAACCCTTCCGACCCATTTCCCAGTAGACCAAGGCAGTCGTTTTGAGACATATCTCGTTCGATTTTGACGGTGGAATCACTAGGACACATTTTGCCAGAAGAAGAGGGGCACATTCCCCCAGGGGTATCCACCCATTGTCCAGAATCATCGGTAGAGGGGTCTGACAGATACCAGTACTAAGGAATAGAGCATGGCGCATCATTTGGGACAATTTCCAGGCCATTCTGAGAAGTATATCTCCTAGGGAAAACTTTCTAGACTTCCAGCAGTTATCGTCGAAGCTGCCATATTCCCAGTGCACCCATTGTTTCCGCAACACTCACATATTCCGGGTATTATCTTTTAGTTGCTTATTTGTATTCTGACTAAGATCCTTTTGTCTTCTGATCTAGTCGTGTGTTGTTATTTTATTCAGCCGCATTCGACCTATTGTAATCCACAGAGATATCATAATATAAACTTTGCAGTCCTTGTCGCATTTATTATTTGTACGATCATTTGTATGTCGTAAACAATAGATCCTACATACACATTAACAACATTTCCTAGACTAGCCAAGTCAGGAACATTACATTCTCCCAATGATGTCGACTCTCTTTGACCTGGTATTGAACCCATTAAGTGTAATGTCCTAACACACTGGTGAATCGTCCCAATCTTTCCAGAAACAAACCTTGTATATGTTATTGCTGCAAAGGGAGGATGAATTGTCCTGGTATACGGGCCAGAAGAAGGAATACAATGCAGATTATCCATGTGGGAGGGGCAGTTGTTCCGGAAATGACCTTCCTTTCCAACCCGTTTCATCATTGCATGCCTCAAATGATTGAAATGGGAGCGACGATGATCCCCCTTGCTAGTTGTATTCCAATTATTTCTTTCCTTCCTTATTCCCCTTAAGACCTTGAATAAAGTCACGATATGAATGCTTCTATGGTGTAATTGTTGATCTTTAACGATCCTGTAGGGTCTTGTATTACTCTATTTTCTTGCTTGTCTGCTATGGCATTATTTTTGTGAAGAATGTGGAGGGGAAAGGTGGTTTGCAAGGTTGTTATTTTGTAGTGAATTCTACGAAAAGTAGGAGCAAATTTCATATATGAAGGGAGTGAATTTTTTCTCAGGTGATTACTAGCTACCTTGGAGTCCCCTAGGATAAAGAGAGAGGTTATGCCTTAATGTCTTGCTTGTTTCAGACCTTGGAGTACCGCATGTGCCTCAACCTGGTTATTTTTCACTTGTCCAATATTCCAAGAGAATAGTAGTTGAATATGTCCTCCCAGAGAAAGGATAACCCCACCCGCTCCTGCCGCCCCTCCATTATATATATAATATTACTTTGAATGAATAACAATATATATATATATATATATATATATATATATATATATATGGAGTTCATAATAATTACTTTTCTAACATATTTAAAAATTTAAATATATTAATATATATTAACATATTTTACAATGATGATGATGATTAATGTCCATTGAGACCAATTGGTCTATCAGAACTTAAGAAGGTAAGAGATTACTTCGGTTTCTTTGAAATTGTATTTCTATGCTAAAAAAACATTAAGAGAAGCATTCCAAGATCACCATAGTTTTGATGACTTAAGAGGTTAGGAAGGTAAGTAACGTGGAAGATACTTTTAAATTGGGATCTAATATGGGTATAGGCAAGGCAATCCAAGAGGAAGTGTTTTTCATCTTCTACCCGCTTAGTGTCACAAAGGTGACAGATTCTCTCATTTCATGGTGTTTTGGGAGTTTTTCAATGCCCAGTTTCACTATGTAGTTGGTGAGAGTTTGTTCTTATTTTATTAATTAGGGTTGATAACTTCTTTGTAGTATCTTAATTTCCTTTAATGTATTTCCTTTATAATATTAATATAGAATATTTTAATATATTAAAAGATATATATTGGTTTGAATTTGTTATGTTTTGATTTTCCTAGCTTCAATTGATAGATTACCAAAACAATGTAGTGGTTATTGAGGTAGTAATATATTATAAAATATATTAATATATTAATATTTTTTATAATATTAATAATTTTTAATACTTTAATATTAATGTACTAAACTAGCATAGATCCATCTTAACCTTGGATCTATCAAGAGTCCAAAGGGATCAGATCTCTTGAGGTGAAAACCTTTTTTAGAGTGTAAAACTCGAGGAAAGGTTAAAGGTTTGCACCTCGAGAGAAGTGATCCCTCTCGATCCTTGATAGATCGAGGGTTAAGATGGATCCATGCCCATTTACATGATATGAAATTTCAATTATATTTATAAACATTTTAAAGTATTTTTTAATTAAATTCAAAAAATCAAATTTAAAAATTAACAAATATTTAGCTAGTTCATTTATATATAAAATTTAATAATTAAATATTTGAGAATTTTCTCCTAAATTTAATTATTTTTAAAATTAAATATAAAAAAATAATTTAAATATAACAAATATTTTAAACATAAAATTTAATTATTAATAAAAATTCGATAAATTATATATATACACCTTCAAATTTAATAAATGAGGTTCCCGAGACACCAAATTGGTGTATTAGACCCCCTTGTTTGTGGGATAAGGGACCCCCCTACGGAGGTATACATACCCTACCCCCCTATGGATTTGAACTTGTGACCTCTTAGGAGGAAACACATGCTCTTAACCATTAGACCCACTAAGGCTATAAAAAATGGCAGTTAGTTGGATTTGAACCTAGCCACTTACCAATTCCTCTAGATATAAATGGATGTACTTACTAATTAAAATAAAATGATTCTATTTTGAATAAAAAGGAGTTAATCTTGACAATATAAATAAGTTCTGAATATTACTCGGTAGAAGAAACATTAAATAAAATTCTTAAAAAATGTATTTCAAAATAGGTGCTTCTGAAATAATTATGTAGTGCAGATTGTGTTCAATGCCTTTATATGCATTTTGAAAGAAACATGCATCTTGAAATGAATCAATTTCACATTTTATAAAAATTGTGAAACCAAACATTTTCAAACCCTTGAATCACAAACGCTAATTTGTCTGTTTAATATCGATCAATCCAACCATGGTGTAGTTTCAACGTATACATTTATTTCATACGAATATCATTGACATTGAAAATCATGCACAACTCATGTTGAAATTAGGGTTTTGATGAGCTCATTTCTTATTAGTCCCTGCCAAAGGAAAGCAGGGACTCTTGCATTCAATATGGCGTGGACCATTGATTAATTTGTGTTTGACTAAAAATATTTTTTTGACCGTCCAAACTTGTACATAGGAACGGAAAAAAAGTTGTTTTTTTTATAATATTTAAATTGAGTTTCTCAAACATCCTATTGGCTAGACAAATTGATGTCTTATTGCCTAGCCATCTTATATAACCTAAGTTTTCATCTATTTAAATCGAAGTCTTATGCCGAGCCATCTTAAGTTTATCTCATACGATGCATTATGTGCAATGTTTGATAATACCATAACTTTGTTTAAAGCTTTTATGAGGATGACAACGACTTTATTGAAGACTTGATTTGTATGATTAGAACTTGTGATCAAGTCACACATTGCAGTATATTGGGCCTTCTAATTCTTTCCTAGTTTTATTAAAATAAATAAAAATCTTCATTTTTCTATAATAATACTTTTTATTGATATTAAAATAAATAAAAATCTTTATTTTTCTATGATATTATTGACATCAAATTTCACCTCTTATTGTCGAGGTGGCGGCAGAGTGCATTCAAAGCATGCTTTGTCAAAGCTCTGTCAAAGGTCGGTAAATAAATATTTCAGGTAAGTGAATAAATATTTCAAGGATATTTTAATATATTTTGTTTGCAATATAGGTCAATAAATAAATATTCCAAGTCAATGAATAAATATTTCAAAGATATTTTATTATATTTTGTTTGCAATATTTATTGCATAGAGATTGAAACATCTATCTATTCACCACCCCACCCTGGTTGTCTAATCACCTCCATCCATATCAATTCATACCCTATTTGTTAATGCATATCAATTCAGACCCTATTTGTTACACTATCTAGAGCTATGCAACCATCACCTTGCAAACAAAGATACAAGGCAGGGATGCTTCAATCTTACATAATTTGCTAGCTAACAGTTTCACTGACTTCATCGGTGTTCCAGGAAATGGATTATTCTAAGAAATGGGAAGTGGGAAGTGAGTGTAAGTAGGGATACTCAATATTTTTGTAGCAAGGAAGTCTTTCAATGGGGACTCAACCAAATAAGCGTGCATCTAAACCACCAACAATAATTATGCAATTAGAGAATAACAAGATGATTGCAAAATAAGTAATGCAACCAAAATCACACAGTCTAGAATTAGCTAAGAAGTACATGCATCCCTACCTTCAGGCTTCCACCTTATGATTTAATTTGGCATCCCTACTTCACGAGGTGTACGACTGATGGGACCCGGTCAAGGCATTGAAATAATGAGGCAGTATCTTTCCTGGTACAAGATGTAGGCTTCGATGCAGAATTATCCTTGTTTCTATTGATCATCAAATATATTAGATTTATTTATGTTGTGTTTATGTGCTTGCTTTGCAGGAAGAATATTCACGCTGGGCAATATCCAGAGCATATCCTTCCCTCTCTCTCTATCAATGTTGTTGTTATCGAGAAACATTGCTTATAGTTGATGCAGCGGTGATTACCTTTTCTTCTTCTTGCTATTTCTTTGAAACTTTACTGCACTGCATACAACATACAAGGTAATGGGAAACAAAACAATATCAATTCCTCGGTTAATTGTTGTAAATGATATTTTATTTTCTAACGCGGGATAAAATAAAATAAAATCATGAAATGAATTTATATTGATGTATGTAAATGAATCTCAAGAGTACGAATTGTACAGGTAGCAAAATAACCAGTTCCTTGAACAGGATTTTAAGCAATTGCTCGTTTTAAGTCTTGGATCTTAAAAATTCTTCAATGTTTTCTTTCAAGTTGCGCAATAATGGTGGTGCGCCAACGGGCGTTGATCCAATTGTGCGAGTGCAAGTTCAAAGGCACGTTTTCAGCGCTTCAATGATTGTTGGAAAGAGTGCTCGTTTGAAAATGGGTTGGTTCGGCCTGAGACTAAGCTCAGAACCGCTCTCTACTACCAAGGATAGGAAATTGGTCCACGAACAAATGTTACTTGAACCCTCGCCTTCTCCTGACCTACATCTTATACACATGAACTATGTTCCCCTGTAGTGCACTAACTTGTACTTGAATGGTCGATTAGTTATGTGCATAATTCTAATCCAACGGATAGTGCCCGAATGGTCGATCAATGATGTGCAGAGTTTTGATCAAGTGAATGAATACTTCAGATTGACCTGATGATGCACTTGGTAGACAATAGTGAGCAATGTAACATGACTCTTTGCATGGTTACTAAAAAATAGGTCAGAGAACCCTAATATAACATTTATTTTCTTCTTTGTAAAGGCCGAGAGGGATTTCTCAATCTCATTCATAATCTCCTCCTTTATCACTTTTGTTGTTTAGGAAGGGCTTCTATTTAATTGAGCTCTATCAAGAAAAGAAGCAAATAATTATGTGGGATCTTGGGTGGTGGGATCAATCGACGGGTTGGAGCATCATAGAAGCTATAGCTATGGAATGAGATCTTATGATGTCGCCCTTGCGACATATCTATTGTTGGTTCTAAAATTGGCTATGGTAGAGGAGAGAGAGCACTCAACGAGAGATAAGACTACTTTCATGTTCATCTAGGTTCAAATAAAAAAGTAATAGGGGCTTATCCATATCTGGGTGTGCACTGCTCTTAGAAAGCCTCCCTCATTTTGACCTCTCTTCAGGATCTCTAGACCTACTACTATGCTTACACTATCAGGTTTGTTTCATCTAGTGGTGAGATATTTAAGGTATAGTACCTGTGCCTTCCCTTATTCTCTGAATCGAAGCTTACTATTGTGTGACCGAAAAGTCAAAAGGCAACCATCAATATATTCAGGGTTGTATTAAACAATGTAAAAACAAAATAAAATAAATAAGCAACAAGATGTCCAGGGTTGTTTTAAATAATGTAAAAACAAAATCAAATAAATATTATTACAATACATCCATTCTATTCAAATTAATTTTAGCAGACTCCATACCACTGAAGTTCGATCCATTTGAGGGATCTATGCAACTCTACAGTAGAGATCTTGAACCTCCAACAGTTAGGTTTTTTTTTTTCCAAGCTTTTACCTCTTAACATAAGTGAACCTTCTCGGGAGACTTTAATTTAAGGTGATAATGAAATATCAGAGCATGCAACTTTCTATTCTAAGCGCCATGTGAGTTGTTAGAAAAAAAAAGAGGTGGTGGTAAAGTTCTAGTAGGATTCACTTTGATAAGTCGGATGAAAGAAACTCGAAGTTGTTGGTAAGGGCATGACCCATCTGGTTCATCTTTCCCTTTGCCACTAGTATGGCTAATGTCAGGGCTTCCATTCATAACCATATCGGAGAGGTAAGCTCTCCGTAACCATCGCTTCGTTTCCAATTAGTAAAAATAACCAAATCCCAAAATTCCCAGGGTGAGTTCACAATGTCTGGCCCTTCCTTAGTTGTTGGTTGGAAGAGTTGTCACCTGCTTTGCCTGTATTTATTAGTCAGAATTGGCCAAGCTATAGAAAATGCAAGATTGAATCCGACTAAGGGCTCCCACCCAGAGAAAAACCGATCAACCAACTACCTGGAACACCCCCACCCGACTAGGAATCTTAGCAAAGGCCTTCCACATGCTATGCATGCAATGAGAGAGATGACAAATGTATTTGTGTGAAAACTTAAAAAATGTTAACGTAATTATATATACTATGTGGACCTGTTTAGCTCTCCTAGTTGGTGGCTCGTGGGATTGGAGGGAGCTCCACGTCAAATTTCAATGTGTGAAATCTAGCTGGTAAGATTATTTGTCTACAAACCTAGGGTTCATATTACTATGTTCTAACTTAATCGAATTTTGGATCCAACTCCCACAAGTTTACCTATAGTTGAACCACAACCCTAGTTTGTTATTAAAGTTTTAAATAATCGTTTACCTGAACTCATGGATCATTGACATTATTTTAAAAAATAATTGTGATACTACGTGCACCGTGAGAGAACCATTATCCTTATCTACTACAGATCTAGACCATAGCATAATTCCTCCAACTCACATGGGCGACATGATGCCTACTTCTCTTCATCTAGAGACATAGTTCCCAAGAACTATCCTGATGCACATTCAACATTTTTTGTGGCAGAACCATGATCTCATCAAGCTCCCTCTATGTTCACTTCTACTACTAGGCGTGGGCACCTTCCTTCTATTTTCATGCAATCATCACACACATAATTCTTGCAGTTTATGTGGTTGTGCACTACACATTCCCAACGTCAGCCAATTTATGCTATTCCAACTGTAGTGTGCTTACACATTTGTTATGTCTTGAGGTGGGTCATTGGATCTACTCTTACAGTTTTGTAAAACACCTTTCTTATATTAGATCATCATCCCATGATACATGGAATAGAACTTTATTCTCTTGGGCAACATGGAGGTAATTACGAGCAAACATATGCAGTAATAGACATTAATGACCATGAGACTTTTGATGATGAAATTCATGCCTCTGCAGCTTTTCCCTATGCCCTATCAACACTTCTAGATATTATGAAATTATACAAAGCCCATAGGCTTAATGGAAAGGCTTGTGCATAGATCTGGCCACCCATGAATGCGACTGGTTAGTTGTTTCACTTCACCACCTACCTTGTGGAAACTAGATATGCTTATTGTTATCATTTACTCTTGTAATGGTGATTCCCAAGATGACGAGCTTACCTCAGCCATATCCGCCGCCTTACAAACTCTGACCAACTTTCCCTCGTCATATCCACCGCGTTTGTAAGACAACTAGCTTATCCCTGCGATATCCACCGCCTTTGCAAACTGGATTTGCAAACTCTGACCGCCTTTGCCTTCAGTGTTGTGGATTTTTTAGTGGAGCCTTGGTGTATGTGCTTCCTCCAGCAGAAAAAGTGTAAACACTTGTCTCGAATCCCCCACCTCACCTTCTTCTACCTGGATGTTATTCATCAGATGTTTTGCAAAAGAAGAAGAGGGGGAAGAAGGATTATTGAGTCGCTTCTTCCATCAAAAGATCATGATTGACAACATAAAACATGCAAAAATGACGTTGACACCTATGCCCAACATGATGATGGAGCTCATTGCAAACACCCTAGAAAAATTTAGAGTCTTGGAAACTAAATGGGCATCTACACCCAATTCTCCAGAGAAAAAAACCGAGGACGCTTGTTGTAATCATAGACATGTGCAACTACAACCTTTCCTTGAGTTGTTGGTTGGAATGTAGCTGTTATACCTACATGTTGTTGTTGGTAACCATCTCCAACATGCACCACATGCTTATCATATCATATAGAAACATTCATTGTTGCAGGTTATTGGAATCTTGTGGCAACAAGCTGGTGCAAATAAGGTTGAGCATTAAATTGCAGTTAATAGACAAAAAGGACTGTTGGAGGATTTTGTTGATAAGATGTTGCTGACATTGCCTAGTTTTGGTAACAGACCCATATTATCCATATCCGTACCTTCGTGATCGAGGTGAAGAAGCAGATCAAGACCTGGGTACAACTCAGTCTCCTAGTCGATTTCACACAGAGGAAGATCGACTAACTGGCTAAGAAAATCAATGTTAACCAGGTCCTACACATGAGACGCACAAGCACCAATTCGACAAATGGCTCAGGTATTCGAATAAGGCTCGCTTGTAGAACAAGTTCATACATTTCCCTAGTCTCGACCATGGGTACTATTCACCCCTCTAATAAACTCACTCAAACTCTAGCGCATGTCATCTTTTAGTGTCTATCCGCTGGTTTAGATGTCTACTTCTTGACCCATAGGGAGAGAGACCTTATTTCCTTCTTGGAAATTCAAGGAAGATGGACACTATACAGAAAAAAGATAGTCAGGGATGACATAAAAAGGTATTATTACAAACTCCGCTAGGCGAAGCGAAATAAGATGAGAAAAAAATAATTTAAAAATTACTCAAACTTGGCTTTGGGTGCCATCTTCCATTTGATCAACAATACACTTATGTCCAACATCTCGTGTTGTGGTAGTTGCAACTGCAAAATGTGATACATGCATTATGACCAAAACGAGTTGTTCACAATGATAGTCCAAATGTCATGAGCTATTGGACATACTCTCATGAAACTTGTATACATGAAGAAGACGCTTGTTAACTGCACATTAGATTCCAAGTAGCTTCACCTACGTGTTTGTAGGTTTCAATTTCCCAATGCTTTGTTTTGTTTCCTCCTTTTTTAAGATAGCTTTGATAAAGTAGTTCTT
>ML786778.1:128934-144142 GCA_009831015.1 Picea engelmannii | reverse complement strand
CAAACTCCGAAACCCCGACGAGAAGCTGTCGTATGGTCATATAGGAACCATTCGTGTGAATCAAAGGCTTAGTCAAGTGGGGCGGAGGCAACCAAGGGGTGAATAAGTTTTGACACTAGAAACCCCGAATCCCGATATTGAACACGGGATTGGCACTTCGCTAATGCAGGTTTCTGGAGAATTCCCATTTGTGGGAGATTAACCCCAAAAATTTTAAAAATATTGATAGTGGGTGTGTTACACAACCCCTCCAACAACAGGTTTGTGACAGTCTTCCACAAGCCAAGAAACATAACTTCTCCAACAAGGAACGCAACTTCCCAAGCTTCAAATTCAGAAAATGCTTTCCCCTCCTCCCTGGGAACTCAACGCAATGGAGACCATTGCTTTCTAACGGGGGAGGATTGATCCAAGTGGATATTGGTGGCCACCCACCTGTTCCAACTGGCTCCTCTTGTCAGTTTTTAATGCAACACGTTCTTTTGTACTTCTTTATAATTGTGGGTTCTATACTCTCGGGGATGTATGAATCCCTACAAATCTTCCAGGTGGATACTGGTGTCCTCCCACCTAATCCAATTGGCTTATTTTGTATGTTTTCATGTCAACACATCTTGTTGTACTTCGAGGTCCGTTTTGGGGCCCTAAACAATGTTTTTTTTGCTCGCCATAGTAAAATAGTAGACGAAGTCAAAGTTTGACGGCGTAATGCGTAGTTCTCGAAAAGACCTTTCCAACAGGCTATCACGCACCTAAAACGAAGATCGTATGCAAAAGTTACGACTACGGAAAGTTAATGTACTAACTTACCCAAATAGGGCCCACATAACTTTTAGTGTTTCATCTCCTATGGTTATGGTTTTGGATGTCTAGGGTTTTGGAATTCATGTTTATCATAAAAAGGCCTTCAAAGCCTCATTGTAATAATCTTTTGGCGAATGAGCGTAGCCGTCACATCTCTTCTCAGAGATAAATCTACCACCATTCTAGCTAGTCTTGCACTCTGTATTTTTACAGTCTCTTTACAATTATTTCATTAATAGAAATAAAGTATTGTTGTATTTCGTTGTTTCGGGAAATTTTCACGAGTACTTCATTATAATTACTTTGCTTTCATTTTGTTCTGAAAATAATTCGGATCAGTGGTATTGGAGCACGCTTCTCTTGATCATTTTTTTCGCACATGTCCCCGACGAGGTCCGAGTATAGCCAGTTGGGTCTCGAGCTTGTCTCTCTTGAGGACAATCACTCTTGCATGCCCAAGAAACCCTCAATGGCGGCAGAAAAGAAAAACGGTGGAGCAAAAGATTATATTAACATGTTGCTTAAGCAAGCTCTTGTGCTACAGAGGGATGAAATGATGGAGAATTTTGCACACATCCTTCAACGCCTGTCGATAGCAAGAGACACATCTTCATCAAGCGACCATTTTGGAGGAACATATCCCTTCAAGGTACACGTTAATTTTGATATTCCCATATTTGAAGGTAAGATAGATGCGAATGCCCTAGACAAATGGTTAAATCTATTAGAAGGTTATTTCTCTGTTCAAATTTTTTCTGACAAGGAAAAGACGACTTTCGCACTCCTCAAGGTTCTCCCCCATGTCAAACATTGGTGGGAAACTTACCGGGAGCAAAGTTCCACAGGGGAATTTGGAATATATGGGGCCGAGCCCACTTGGGATTTTTTTGTGGATGCGGTCAAAGAACAATACTATCTTGTTGATAACTATGAAGACCAGTACATGAGATGGACCACACTGCGGCAAGAGAAGAGCCACACAGTGCTAGAGTTCACAAATACTTTCCATACCTTGCGCACTAAGCTGGGTATCAAAGACTCTGAGCAACATATAGTTTTGAAATACCGTGGGGCTCTACATAGGTACATCCAAACCAAAATGGATTTCCCAAACATGTCATAATTGGGAGTCACCTATCGATATGCTGCCAAAATAGAGCATAAATTTAGGCAGCATAACAAATAGGAATTTGGGTCTGCAAATATGCAACAACCAAAGCACGGTAAAGACGACCCTAACCAACAAACTATAGACAATCAGTCCAAGACGTAGGATAAGAAGGGTAACGTAAAGACGAAGAATGACACTGGGAAGTGGTCTGACTTCTACAAAAGACCCTGGCACAACACCAATGAATGTCACTCGAAACAGTCATTGGTGGTCGAGGTCAAAGACACAGAGTCGAACCCTGATAACCCAATCTACAATTAGATTAAAAATGGATATTTAAAATGCAAAAAGAACAATTGAGATAGAGAAAAGCATGGTATGAATGACTGCGGTCCGATATGGGGTCAATTTTTGGGCAACGTTAAAGCTTGAATTTAATAAATGGAAGATCATGAAACAACTATAGATGTTCGCAAATAGAGTAGTTCATATCCTCGCTCATAAAATAATAAAATAATAAAATTTACGTAATCATTTTGAATTATGCTTTCATTTTTTTGGCTCAATTCACAAAATTGGGAGAGTTGGTATGACCCATGCAACTTTCATTCTCAGGATGTCTATCCACATGTAATCCTTATACATAGTGACATTTTGTCCCTCGCATTGTTCAAACAATAAGCGTCTTAAGGAATGCAGATTTTCATAGTTCCTCATAATGTTGATTTTGTAATTCTGGAAATAAATTGTGTATGGAGTTTTTGAAATGCCCAATAATTCTGGAAATAAACCGTGTACAAAGTTTTTGAAACATCATATAATTCTGGAAATAAACTGTGTATGGAGTTTTTGAAATGTCTTCTTAATGGAATTCTCTAAAATACATTGGAATGTCAAATACTTCATTTCAATTTATACGAGTTTCCTGGAAACTACTTGCAAAGAAAATTTGGAGGGTTCGATGTTTACAAGATTTTGGTGAAAGATCGCGTGGTAGAGACCTTTAGTGTAAGATAACGAGTAGTTTAAGCACTAATCAATGTCCTAATGAATTAAAAATTGCTCATCCAAAATCTCGCTCAAGTCAACCATTGACTTTAGGAAAATAAAACATATTTCGTGGAGACATATCTGGTGAAGCGAGAACAACATCTGAATCATTATAAATGGCGTTGTTTAAATGTTTTACTTTTTGAGTTTTTTCATCGAAATACGACAAAACAAATCTTGGTGAAATAGCCATTTTATGTTGTTTAAATTGCATTTTTTAATCATGAATGGATTATGCACCATAAAAAGCCCATGGGGCACTTGAATTATATAGACTAAACCACTCAAATCTACAGTTCCAACAATTTTTAGTCGAAATTCAAATAAAATTGATTGATAAATGTACCAAAAAAACACCAAAAAATAAAATGTTTAAACTACAACCATCATCATAAAGACATTGTCTAAATGTTCTACCTTTTAAAAAAATTCAAAAACCATCACGTAACGAGTTGGGTCCTCTTTGCTATCTTCTAGAGGACTTTAAGGACCATTTTCCACGTTGGTACGAAATATTTTGGTGAAAGATCGCATGGTAGACACGTTTAGTGTAAGATAGAAGGCGTATATTTTCTATGCAAAGAACCAAATGTTAAAGTTGTGAATAAAATCGTACGAAATTGCCCAACACTGAAAACCCATTCTTTAAATTTATATCAATACGAAAAACATATAATATTTCATTAAAAAATTACATCAATAAATTAACTTTATCTCTTGGTGAAGATAATTATGATACGAAGTTGAACATAGATGTTGTCATTCACATGTGGTTTCAAGGGGCGGAGGTGCCATGTGTTTTTGGAAAATCTTATAATGGAATATAAATTGCAAATTTTTTTTCTTGGAAAAAAACAAAAGTAATTTGTTGGGTTGGGTGTTTATGGTCATTTTTATAACTTTGAGTTATCTCGGGGCTAAATTTCTCTGTACACATATTAAGCTCTTTGCGTATATTTATATTAGTGTAAATCTAGCTTAACCTTGGATATATTTAACATCAAGATTAAAAGAAAACCAAAAACATAATCATTCTTTCATAAGATTCAAGTAAACCTTTATGGGGTGAGAGATGTGATGGGAATCATATTTGATATCGAAGAAGACAATGAAACATAGTTTGCATGGGAAATTGGTGAAGCCACACCTAATAAAATTAGAGCTTTTGTTGTACTCCTAGGATTGAAACTACTCACTAAGATCATGAAGGAAACCACAACGACAATAGATGACTCATCCCAATAATCAATTCCTTGAGAATTGAAGGGGTAAATGCCTCTTAATAATCTTGTTTTCTTTGTTATTAAATTCCAAGAGAGATACATATTAAACTCTCTTTGGTTTCAATGTCAATGTTTGTTTGTTTGTTTGTTTTTTTTTGTTTTTTGTTTTCATCTCCTTGTCAACTGAGTATGTTTCTTACATTGAGATAGTAAATAGAGATAGTAAATAGAGGAGAGCTTGAATTTTGTTATAACATGGCCAGCTGTAAGGAGTGCCCAAACTATCGTAATTTGTGTTAGTGCAACAATGGAATGGAAATTCTTTGGATGTTACTGTACATGTGATTGTAGGATACCATCCAATATGTTGTTCAAACTTATATTTTGACCTAAAACTCTTATAAAGAACTTCGAATTGGTTTAGTTTCAATATGTGTCTCAACCAAACAAGTCCAAAGTAGACATGATGGAAAATAAATGAACAATAATAGTTGAAGGCATGCTAAAAAAATATGGTAATGAGGGGACCTCCATTGAACAAGAACATATCCTATGAATAAATTTCCTTATAAAACCATAAGTGGGGGATGGGGGGGTGGAAATTACCATATATCTTGAGGCCTGCCCCCACTGTCATATATTAAATCAACTTAATGGGTTGGGAGGGGGATTCAAGGTCACCCTGTCCCACACCCTTCTCACACACGTGGAGCTCAATTTTGACTCATTGAGATGAACACCCCATTACTTCTTCCACTGGACATGAGAGAGGGTCACTACCATACCCACTTCTAACTCTGTTTCAACTTAGGGACTACTTAAATATTTTGATAGGATATTTGGGGAACCATCTCTGGCTCGACGATAAATCACAAGCTAATGTTGATTTGTTGATCCTCCTTGAGGAATTGGGTGAGATATCTCAATGATCTAGATGGATGTCGGTGGCCTCTCACCTATTCCAACTGGCTCATTTTGGCAGTTTTTTCCCTAGTTTTCGGGTCCCTGACTTGCGAGGCCATTTTGAGGCCCTAAACAACGTTTTTTAGGGCCTGTCCTAGTCATAATGATATTTGATAGATAGTAGCAAAATGTGTAGTCCTCGGACATACCTTTCCAATGGGCTATCATGCGCCTAAAATGAAGATCATATGCAAAAGTTACGACCCTGGGAAGTTGATGTACTAACTTACCCAAACGGGGCCCACATGACTTTTGGCGCTTCATCTCCTAGGGTTAGGTTTTTTGGATGTTTAGGGTTTTTGACATTCCTGTTTATTGTAAAAAGGACTTCATAGCCTCATTGCAATCATCTTCTTGTGAATGAGGGCAACCGTCACATCTCTTCTCAGAGATAAGCCACCACCATTCTAGCAAGCTTGTTTCCATTGCATTTTACAGTTTCAGCTTATTTCCTTATTGAATAGAAACCAATTTTACTATATATCTATTATTTTGTGTTAAAGCATCTTTTGATAATAATTTGTATTCATTTCGTTCTGCAAATATATTTTGGATCAATGGTATTAGAGCAGTTTTCTACTTGTCGTTCTTAATGCATGTCACAAACGAGGTTAGGGTACAAAGAATTGGGTCTCGAGCTTGTTTCTCTTGAAGACAAAAGTTCTCATACACCCAAATGACCTCTCATGGAAGAAGAAAATAAATACAACGGGACATGAGATCCCTTCAAAATGTTCTCGAGGAAGCCCTCACGCAATAGAGGAACGAGAAGATGGATATTTTTGCGCAAATCCTTCGGCGGCTACCAATAGGCGACACATCTTTCTGAAACGGAGGCGTCACCCCCTTCAAGGTACAAATCAACTTCGTTATTCATATATTTGAAGGTTAGATAGACGTAGATGCGGTAGAAAAATGGTTGAATATGCTAGAAGGGTATTTCTCTGTTTGTGCTCCTCAAAGTCACCCCCCATGTCAAAGATTGGTGGGAAACTTTCTGTGAGCAAAAGGAAACAGAGGAGCCCTCATTATTTACAGTCAAAGTCACTTGGGAGTCCTTCAGGGATGCTATTAAGGAACACTACTGCCCTATTGGAAGTTATGATGACCTGTACACAAAATGGACCACGCTAAGGTAGGAAAGAGACCAAGCGGTGCCCCCAGTTCACAAATATCTTCCATACCTTGCACACCAATATGGGTATCAACGATTCTAAGCAACATCTGGTGCTCAAGTATCGTTGCGATCTGCATAGATACATCCAGGCCGAAATTGATTTTCTGGACATATCATCCTTAGGCTCAGCCTACCGATATGCTATCAAAATCGTGCAGAAGCTCAAATAAAAGATGCGACAATTTGGCCCTGGGAACCCCTCACAACAAAATCCAAGAAAGGGCGTCCCCAACCCACAGAAAAAATGACAAATCAAAGACGGACAACCTCAAGACAACCAGTCCAGGTCGCAAGCAAAGAAGGACACTGGCAAGATAAAGAAATATACCAGGAAGTGGTGCGACTTCCATAAGAGCCCCTGGCATAACACTGTTGATTGCCCCTGGCATAACAGGCTAGAGTTTTGATTTCCATATTGTTGTCCAGATGCTATCTTTCTAAAGGTTATGAAATTTCTTCTGAAGAGTGTATCCCTCTTTGAGAGTGAATCTTCCATGAGGTGTGTATACCCATCTGAGAATGTCTTGGTCTGTGCTTGTATGGATTCGCCTTTGGGTTGTAGCTTGTTTCCAGTGTTGTAGGTCACAGTCCATTTCCAGTTGGAGTTCTTGATGAGTAGATTGCCAGCTTCGCCAGGGAGATTTCTTGGGGGTATCTGTCCACAAATCTGCCACTTTGAGAGTGGCCAGATCTTGAATGTGATTTTCGTAGGATTGTAGATTTTCTTCCAGTTGTAGGGGTGGCACTTGCTGCCAGGAATCCATCCAAAATAGGGCATTATGTCCATTGTGAACTTCCTAGAAAGCATGTTCCTATATGAGTGGTCGGTTTTTCCAGGCCGCATTCCAGATGTTGGAGCCATGGATTTGCTCTTGCATTCTTATGAGTTGATTTTGATGCGTGTTTGGGGCATATTTGCATTTCCAGAGTTTTGCCCAAATCTCTGCTAGTGTTTTGAGCCATCTCCACCAAATTCTTGCTCCCATGGTGCTATTTAATTTTCCAGGGTCCCGAAGGCCCAAAAGTATGTTGTGGAAGAAGTCTGTTGTGAAACCATATGGACTTGGAGCCTTGCCTATGGGTAACTCCTGAATAGCCTGATCCACTTCTGATTTCATTATTGGTGTCATGAGAGCCTAATTTTGTTCTTGGGTGATTATAGTTGGGATATTTTGGGTCACCCGCTCTTTTGCTGAGGTGCAGTCCACATGGGGTTCTGAGAGGAGATGCTTGTAGAAGTCTGTTAGTTGGCAACACCATATTGTATATGAGTCTAGACCCCGTAGTGTCATTATTACTCTAAGAGGTCATCTTTACAGTATATCAGAGGTAGTTCTGACTACTTCTCCACCTAAACAGTGCCGCAAGGTAATCTCTCATACTGCAAAATTCATCCTCTTCATATTCTATTCAAAGGATGCACAAAAGACCACTACAACCATTACAACCTCAACAACTTCTATCCAACAAAAACAGATTATCGAAGAGAAAGAATATATTTTTTCTTCACCTATAATGGTTCCTACACAGTGCCCCATCAAACCCAGAGACACCAGGTTGGTGGAACAGAGTCAACCCCTCCAGCAACAGGTTTGTGATAGTCTTCCACAAGCCAAGAAGCACAACTCCTCCAACAAGGCACGTAACTCACCAAGCTTCAGATTCATAAAATTCTTTCCCCTCTTCCTTGGGCAGTCAATGCAATGGAGACCATTGCTTCCTAAGGGGGGATGATTGATCTAGGTGCATATTGGTGGCCACCCACCTGTTCCAACTGGCTCCTCTTGTTAGTTTTTATTGCAACACGTTCTTCTATACTTCTTTGTAATTGTGGGTTCTACACTTCCGGAGTTGTATGAAGCCCTACACATCTTCCAGGTGGATACTGGTGGCCTCCCACCTAATCCAACTGGATTATTTTGTATGTTTTCATGTCAACACATCTTGTTGTAGTTCCAGGTCCGTTTTGGGGCCCTAAACAGTGTTTTTTGGCTCGCCACAGTCAAAATGTAGACAAAGTCAGAGTTTGATGGCGTAATGCTTAGTTCTCGAAAAGACCTTTCCAACTGGCTCTATCACACGCCTAAAACAAAGATCGTATGCAAAAGTTACGACCCCGGGAAGTTAATGTACTAACTTACCTAAACGGGGCCCACATGACTTTTGGTGTTTCATCTCCTAGGGTTAGGTTTTTGGATGTTTAGGGTTTTGGAATTCATGTTTATCGTAAAAATGCCTTCATAGCCTCATTGTAATCATCTTCTGGCGAATGAGCATAGCTGTCACTTCTCTTCTCAGAGATAAAGCTGCCACAATTATAGTGAGTCTTGCACTCTATATTTTTATAGTCTCTTTACAATTATTTCATTAATAGAAATCAAGTGTTGTTGTATTTCACTGTTTCTGGCAATTTTCATGAGTACTTCATTATAATTACTTTGTTTTCATTTTGTTCCAAAAATAATCGGGATCATATGGAGAAGCTGCTTGTGTGACAGAGAAAACATTGGCTGGAGTCTGTGTTTATATTTTTCTCCACTCAGTCGTCGCCATGGGACCTTTGACATATGGTCTTGCGGTAAGTTTATTCTTGCTCAAAACAAATTAATCTTTAGGTGTTTTCATTCATAAGTAAAGTTCCCGGTTAATGTGTTATTTCAAATTATTATGGAATTGAGGTTGCCTTCTATGGTATGCAAGCAAATGAAAATATCAGAATAGGCATGTAACATTAAATTACCATCGATTATTTCACCACCTTTTAATCTCTACGAAGACCAAAGTGTTTGAGAATAACTAATATTGTTTATTGTTTTTTTCTTTTTACATTGAATGGTTTCCATTATATAACATCATTTGCATAACACACATATAAATGTTATTGTATCTTGCAATCAATCACTAGATCAACGTCCCATTCTTGAGATTATCCTGTTTCCTAATTTAAATGTTAGTCTCTACACAAACTCTGATTACATACCTTCTTCCATGTCCTTCTGAAAAATCATTCCTGCAAACATAGAACCAATGATCCACATATCAAGAGAATATTTATAGTCTTGTAAATCCACAAGCAATTATGGGTTTTTAAGGTATCTAGATGCCACCTGAACATTGTACTCTATTCACAAGTGGTAAAATTCTGCAAGTCCCCAATCTATAAGGAAAAGTTTCCACTCATGTTGGTCTATGATCTCAAAAGTAGGTATGCGATCTCGTGACACCATTCTCAGTGATCTCGTGCTCTCAATGCTCAACGATCCATTCTCAACGATCTCGTGACACCATTCTCCTCTAGAGTTGATTGCAACCCAATAATCATCACATTGTGTGACTTTACATCTCGTTGCATAATTCCCTGATAGTGGCAGTAGTCCAATGCCTTTAGAAGCTCATAAATGTAGTAGTGTATACAATGATTTGATAATGTGCGGTAAAGAACTTTAAAATATGTATTTTTATGTATTCAAATATCAAGCAAAGGGAGGTATAAGCGATCCTAGTGATCCGTCCAACAAAAGGAGGTATACGTGATCCATCCAACAAAGAGAGATAGTAGATCGCCCAACTCTTTCACATAGCCAAGCATATTTTTTGACCTGTCCACATGTTGGTACATAGTGAGTCATTCACTTAGTTGCCATGACAATTTCAATCAATGCATAGATCAACAAAGACCAATCAAAGTTTAAAGAAAATAATCAATTCTCATGCCCATAACCACACTCAACTAAAGATACAATTCTATCCATGACATATTGCACCATCAAGTCACCGAAACACCAATCTCTGGCACCCATACACACAAGTGATTACACTTCCGATCTATAGTGATTTTGTATGAGATATCCATGTTTTTTCCAAATCCCCTTTATTTTGCAACAATTTAGCAGTGATCCTTCCACATGCCTCAAATTCTCTCTTAAAAAAACACCTCAAGATGTGCCAAAATTCACTTGATTGTGCAAAGTTTTTTTTTTTAATATGCCAAAATTAAAATAAACTAAACTTTGTTAATTCTTGAATTGACATATTTTATCTTTTATTGGAAGTTATAAGGAAAAGACAAAGTGTTATTTTTTTTATTGTATTTCAATGATCATGAGAAATAACGATGGTATACTAATGATCATATAAAGATAAAATAAATGGTGCGATCTGTCTGCGAGTTGCCACTGTAACTCCTCTACTTCTATATAAATACATGGTGCGATCCAGTTGCCACTGTAACTCCTCTACTTCTATATAAATACATGGTGCAATCCAGAGAGTCACCGATGTTGTCAAGGAATCATCTTTAATTTCTTTCAAGTTGTAGATCTTGTCTAGGTTGAATGTGGAAAGCATTGAGGTGTGCGACGTTAGGAAGATTGTTAAAATCATGGGTGAAATTCCCGCACACTCATTGGAAGGAGACCCATGAGACCCACTAGGAGTAAAGACATAAATATTATGAAAGGAAAGTTACTTCGTAGTAGGAATTCCATTGAAATTGACATCTTGAATGGAAATGTTAACTTCTTGTTTCTCTTTCTTATTGTAGAGCAAAGGAATGTGAAATTCAAGAACAAAGAATGAATGGATGATGAAGGCCAAGTATGTTGAAGACCAATAAATAGAAATTAAGAGAAGTGTTGTTGAATAAATTATTAGAATTTTTTTATTAATTCATTTGGTCATTCACGTGGGTTGAAGTACTCTAAGCATGAGTGTGTGGTATAGACACCTTTAGATTAATTTAATTTGTGGTATAGCTTACGAATTTTGTATACAGGTTTATTTCTCCAAACTTAAAAAGAAGATGTCCTTGAATTTTTCCTAGGTGGAGGTACCTTTGATGTATGATTTCATGGTTGAGCATGGAAATTTGAGGTGTAAGGTGGTGGAGGAGACATGGACATGCATTTAGGCTAGGATTTTGACAAATGGATGCTCAATTACTATGTTGATTTCTATATAAAATAAAATAAAATGATACGAGTACAAAATGCAAAAGATTTAATGGGAGAGCATCTCATATCTTCACAACTGCTAAGGGAATTCGGTTATGTGGTGAGATAATTTTATTTGGGATTTTGAATCCTCACATATTTTCTTGAGTTTGAGATAGTTTTCTTTGGGATTTTGAATCCTTGCCATTTTTCTTTAGTTTAATTTGATTGCAGATTTGGGTTATCAGAAAGTTTAGTCAAAAAATCAACAATATCGCCTATTTTCCTTTTGACTTTGCAAAATAAATTTCTTTTGAATTTCGAATCCCATAACCACTTTTGATTTGGTTGTAGATTTGGGTTATAAGAAAGTCATATTTTGTGGTTGGACCTTTATAACCCAATCTACAATTAGATTAAAAATGGCTATTTAAAATGCAAAAAGAACAATTGAGATAGAGAAAAACATGATATGAATGACTGCAGTCCGATATGGGGTCAATTTTTGGGCAACGTTAAAGCTTGAATTTAATAAATGGAAGATCATGAAACAACTAGAGATGTTCGCAAACAAAGCAGTTCATATCCTCCCTCATAAAATAATAAAATAAAAAAATTTACGTAATCATTTTGAATTATGATTTCATTTTTTTGTCTCAATTTACAAAATTGGGAGAGTTGATATGACCCATGCAACTTTCATTCTCAGGATGTCTATCCACGTGTAATCGTTATACATAGTGACATTTTTGTCCCTTGCATTGTTGGAACAATAAGCGTCTTAAGGAATGCAGATTTTCATAGTTCCTCCTAATGCTGATTTTGTAATTATGGAAATAAACTGTGTATGGAGTTTTTGAAACGCTCAATAATTCTGGAAATAAACCGTGTACAAAGTTTTTGAAACATCATGTAATTCTGGAAATAAACTGTGTATGGAGTTTTTGAAATGTCTTCTTAAAGGAATTCTCTAAAATACATTGTAATGACAAATACTTCATTTCAATTTATACGAGTTTCCTAGAAACTACTTGCAAGGAAAATTTGAAGGGTTTGATGTTTACAAGATTTTGGTGAAAGATCGTGTGGTAGAGACCTTTAGTGTAAGATAACGAGTAGTTTAAGCACTAATCAATGTCCTAATAAATTAAAAATTGCTCATCCAAAATCTCGCTCAAGTCAACCATTGAATTTAGGAAAATAAAACATATTTCGTGGAGACATATCTGGTGAAGCGAGAACAACATCTGAATCATTATAAATGGCGTTGTTTAAATGTTTTACTTTTTGAGTTTTTTCATCGAAATACGACAAAACAAATCTTGGTAAAATAGCCATTTTATGTTGTTAAATTGCATTTTTGAATCATGAATGGATTGTGCACCATGAAAAACCTATGGGGCACTTGGATTATATAGACTAAACCACTCAAATCTATAGTTCCAACAATTTTTGGTCGGATTTCAAGTAAAATTGATCAAAAAAATATACCCAAAAAAACACCAAAAAATAAAATGTTTAAACCACAACCATCATCATAAAAACATTGTCTAAATGTTCTACCTTTTAAAAAWTTTCAAAAACCATCACGTGACGAGTCGGGTCCTCTTTGCTATCTTCTAGAGGACTTTAAGGACCATTTTCCACGTTGGTACRAAATATTTTGGTGAAAGATCGCATGGTAGACACGTTTAGTGTAAGATAGAAGGCGTATATTTTCTATGCAAAGAACCAAATGTTAAAGTTGTGAATAAAATTGTACGAAATTGCCCAACATTGAAAACCCATTYTTTAAATTTATATCAATACAAAAAACATATAATATTTCATTAAAAAATTACATCAATAAATTGACTTTATCTCTTGGTGAAGATAATTATGATACGAAGTTGAACATACATGTTGTCATTCACATGTGGTTTCAAGGGGCGGAGGTGCCATGTGTTTTTGGAAAATCTTATAGTTCTCTTCATAACTTTGATTGGTGAAAATCATAATCTTCTAGTTATTATACCTGTCGATAGGCATGGTATATAGCATTGAGTTAGTGTTGACTAACTATTAATCAATGGTTGACCATAAAATATGTATCCATTTTACCAAAGTTTTACCAAAGTTTTGATAAATAATATTTTTAGTAAAATTTTAAATGTGATTTATCTCATCTCTTATTGGCCAAAGACTTTAAAGTCTTATTGCAGCCTTCACTCCTTCCAATGCAATTGTAATGTTATTAGTCCCTGCCAAGGCCAGGGACTAATAGCGATGAGTTCATCGTTGACTGGCTATTAGTTTAGGGTTGACTATAGATTTTTGATTTATTTCAAATGTGTAACATAGGAAATCGAAATATGTATTATTTTTAATAATAAAAAAAAATATTTTTCTAACATTTGATTGGCTAATATCTTTCAACTGTTATTGCAAGCTTCACGTCATTCAATGTATTGACAATTAATAGATTTGACAATGTGGTCAGCCAAGGACGGCGGGGTGGTTTTGCGTCGGTGATGACAACTCAATTCTGGAGAGAGGAACCTTCCTTTAACCGCCCAATTAACAAGGCAAATATTTCCGCAACGATTCGATCGATCCATTTCCCACTGCATTAAATACGACACAGCGATAGCAACAGCAGTGGCAGTGCCAGTGTGGGTGAGAATTCGAGGTGGCGATTTCAAGCGGGATTCGTACGAACTGTTTGTCCAAACATAAAGTTCCTGTTCACTCTCTACTCAGACAGAGGGGAAAGGAAGTGGCTCATTAATTCTTCTGCGGTCACGAGTTCGAGTTGCAGGGTGGACTGTTGAAGGATATGGGAAATGGGATTTGGGCCGCGCGGATGGCTCTGTTTTTGCTGGCCACTGTTGCTGTTATGGCTGCTCCCAGGGAAGATCTGGTCACCCGCCTGCCTGGCCAGCCTGTGGTTCCGTTCAAGCAGTGTTCGGGCTATGTGACTGTGGATAAAGCTGTGGGTACTGCTCTCTTTTATTATTTTGTCGAGGCGAAGCGGAATGCCAGTTCCCTCCCTCTCGCGCTTTGGCTTAATGGAGGTACGTGGTGGATTTTGGTAATTTGATTCAGGAAATGCTTCTATTTTTGACGCTAAATGCCCTCAGATAGTTTTTTAAACACACCAACAGATTTGCCGTTGGTGTACTGTGGGCACCGGTGGTCTTGATCTACTTCATGGACACACAGATATGGTACTCAATACTATCATCTATAGTTGGAGCCTTGGTGGGATTGTTTAACCATCTAGGAGAGATTCGGAATATTCAACAATTGAGGTTGCGATTTCAGTTCTTTGCCGGTGCCACTCAATTCAATTTGACGCCTGAAGAACCTCTGTTTAAAACCAAGAGGTCTCTAAAAGTTAAATTAAGGGACGACATCAGGCGTTTGTAACTCAGATATGGATTTGGCTCACAATATAAGAAAATCGAGACTAATAATCAGGTTGAAGCAGACAGGTTTGCCCTTATTTGGAATGAAATTTTGAGTACATTCCGGGAGGTGGATTGGACGCCATGGCTGGAAAGAGCAGGGCTGTTAAGCCCGCTCGGGAAAATACTGTGAAGCTCGAAGGCAAACGGAAGGGAGATAATGCTTGGCATGAATGCGAGGTCTCATTGAGGTAATGTTGCCGCGGCCTCATCTTTTTTGCACGCCGATTGCTATTTCTGTTAAATTTTGCCGTTCTTGATTTTCACTGTACACGAACTCGATATCAGTCCCAGTAACGTGTATATTCTGTTAAAGTTTTGATGTATTCTGCTAAAGATTGATGTTTTACAGTCATTATCGCTGAGATTTAGCTGAACTTTGATAATTTAGTGTAAGCAGCTGTTAGATTTAGCTTAAATTCGGCATTTTCTCTTCATAGCTACCGGGATTGAGCAGAAATTCGACATCTTAGGCTAGTTTTTACTCAGACTTTATTTAAAGT
>ML786778.1:98018-124932 GCA_009831015.1 Picea engelmannii | reverse complement strand
CTGGGAGTTTTGGGCTTGGGGGCCAAGAATTCTCACAGAATCCTGGAGCTAGGGAGTCAGATAGGCTGCTCCTAGCTGGCTGGGTGGTTAGTCGGTTTTGGGCAGGGTTTGGTCAGAGCATCAGGTTGGGCAAAGCAGCAGAGAGGACAACCGGATATTGAGATAATAACATCAGACAAAGGTATTTTTATTTATGAGTTGGCTGGGTTATGTGATGATTATGTAATTTATTTTCATGTTGTGGATAAATTCAATTTCTGTTGAATATTAAATGCTTATATGATGATTAATGAATTACTTATGTGTTAAAAGAAATTTTATGTTTAATTGTATGAATTTTATTAGGCTTTGTTAATTTATGGTCACTACATTCTTTGATTTATTAGACACTCAATCATTGAATTCATGTAAGAGGTTGGGTGAGGGAGTTAACTCATGACAACAAGGGATGAGTACAAGAAAGCATGGGGGAAGTGTGAGAGTCAGAAAATCATCTTGGGGGATACTGAGAGGCAAGCATGGAGGAGGAGGATTTTTTTTTTTCCGAGTAGGACAGAGGAAGGTTTGGAGAAGGATGATTTTTGAATAGCAAGGGGGAGCTATGTGCTGGAAAAGGAACACTAGCCCTACATTGGCATTGACATTAATCAGAAGGAGGTAAATCAAAAACTAAATATTGCATTGATTAGAATGAGGTAAATCAACAATCAAACGTTCCAATCGAGGAGTCTGCTACTTTCTCGGGGAATTGAGTAGAATAAATGGATATTGAGATTTCTTCCTCAAGGGAGGGCATGATAACTAAATCTCCTCTAGGTGGAATCAAAATACATTATGAAACCGATACCTCCAGTCCAAATAAGACACTAGTTCCTTGTAAGAATCTTGATCTCTCACATTCCCACTCTTAGTTAGTTATTATGGTTCTTCCTTTAGCAATGTAGTAAGAAGTTAAAGGGGGGGTAGGGGGGGGTGTAGGGGGAAATATTAAGGATTATTTCCTAAAGGGAGAGGAATGACATGCACATTAATTATGTAGTTTTAATCTAAGTGCCTATGTAGTATCCACCTATACTATTGTAACTTTAGTATACATATGTACTTGTTTTTTTTTGCATAGTGCTTTGATCACTTGAAGAATGCGATATTCATCTTATAATGGAATATAAATTGCAATTTTTTTTCTTGGAAAAAAACAAAAGTAGTTTGTTGGGTGTTTATGGTTGTTTTTATAACTTTGAGTTATCTTGGGGCTAAATTTGTCTGTACACATATTAATCTCTTTGCGTATATTTATATTAGTGTAGTTCTAGCTTAACCTTGGATATATTTAACATCAAGATTAAAAGAAAACCAAAGACATAATCATTCTTTCATAAGATTCAAGTAAACCTTTATGGGGTGAGAGATGTGATGGGAATCATATTTGATATCAAAGAAGACAATGAAAAATAGTTTGCATGGGAAATTGGTGAAGCCACACCTATTAAAATTAGAGCTTTTGTTGTACTCCTAGGATTGAAACTACTCACTAAGATCACGAGGGAAACCACAACGACAATAGATGACTCATCCCAATAATCAATTCCTTGAGAATTGAAGGGGGAAATGCCTCTTAATAATCTTGTTTTCTTTGTTATTAAATTCCAAGAGAGATACATATTAAACTCTCTTTGGTTTCAATGTTTTATTTTTTTTTATTTTTTATTTTTAATCTCATCTCATTGTCAACTGAGTATGCTTCTTACACTGAGATAGTAAATAGAGGAGAGCTTGAATTTTGTTATAACATGGCCAGCTGTAAGGAGTGCCCAAACTACTGTAATTTGTGTTAGTGCAACAATGGAATGGAAATTCTTTGGATGTTATTATACATGTGATTGTAGGATACCATCCAATATGTTGTTCAAACTTATATTTTGACCTAAAACTCTTATAAAGAACTTCACATTGGTTTAGTTTCAATATGTGTCTCAACCAAACAAGTCCAAAGTAGACATGATGGAAAATAAATGAACAATAATAGTTGAAGGCATGCTAAAAAAATATGGCAATGAGGCGACCTCCATTGAACAAGAACATATCCTATGAAGAAATTTCCTTATAAAACCATAAGTAGGGGATGGGGGGGGGGGGGGAAATTACCATATAGCTTGAGGCCTCCCCCATTGTCATATATTAAATCAGCTTAATGGGTTGGGAGGGGAATTCAAGGTCACTTCTTCCACTGGACATGAGAGAGGGGCACTACCATACCCACTTCTAGCTCTGTTTCAACTTAGGGACTACTTAAATATTTTGATAGGATATTTGGGGAACCATCTCTGGCTCGGTGATAAATCACAAGCTAATGTTGATTTGTTGGTCCTCCTTGAGGAATTGGTTGAGATATCTCCATTATCTAGATGGATGTTGGTGGCCTCCCACCTATTCCAACTGGCTCATTTTGGCAGTTTTCCAGTTTGGCAGTGTTTTCCCTAGTTTTCAGATCCCTGACTTGCGAGGTCGTTTTGAGGCCCTAAACAACGTTTTTTAGGGCCTGTTGCAGTCATAATGACCTTTGATAGATAGTATCAAAATGTGTAGTCCTCGGATAAACCTTTCCAATGGGCTATCATGTGCCTAAAATGAAGATCATATGCAAAAGTTACGAGCCTCGGAAGTTGATGTACTAACTTACCCAAACATGGCCCACGTGACTTTTGGCGCTTCATCTCCTAGGGTTAGGTTTTTTGGATGTCTAGGGTTTTTGACATTCCTGTTTATTGTAAAAAGGACTTCAGAGCCTCATTGCAATCATCTTCTTACGAATGAGTGCAACCGTCACATCTCTTCTCATAGATAAGCCACCACCATTCTAGCAAGCTTGTTTCCGTTGCATTTTACAGTTTTAGCTTATTTCCTTATTGAATAGAAACCAATTTTACTGTATATTTGTTATTCTGTGTTAAAGCATCTCTTGATAATAATTTGTATTCATTTCGTTCTGCAAATATATTCTGGATCAATGGTATTATAGCGGTTTTCTCCTTGTCGTTCTTAATGCATGTCCCCAACGAGGTCAGGGTACAAAGAATTGGGTCTTGAGCTTGTTTCTATTGAGGACAAAAGTTTTTGTACACCCAAAAGACCTCTCATGGAAGAAGAAAATAAAGACAATGGGACAGGAGATCCCTTCAAAATGTTGCTCGAGGAAGCCCTCACGCAATAGAGGAACAAGATGATGGATATTTTTGCGCAAATCCTTCAGCGGCTACCAATAGGCGACGAATCTTCCTGAAACAGAGGCGTCACCCCCTTCAAGGTACAAATCAACTTCGATATTCCTATATTTGAAGGTTATATAGACGTAGATGCGGTAGAAAAATGTTTGAATCTGCTAGAAGGGTATTTCTTTGTCCATAACTTCTTGAATAGAGAAAATATTACTTTTGCACTCCTCAAAGTTGTCCCCCATGTCAAAGATTGGTGGGAAACTTTCTGTGAGCAAAAGGAAATAGAGGAACCCTCATTATTTACAGTCGAAGTCACATGGGAGTCCTGCAAGGATGCTATTAAGGAACATTGCTACCCTATTGGAAGTTATGATGACCTGTACACAAAATGGACCACGCTGCGGCAGGAAAGAGACCAAGCGGTGCCCGAGTTCACAAATATATTCCATACCTTGCACACCAAGCTGGGTATCAATTATTTTGAGAAACATCTAGTGCTCAAGTATCGTGGCGGTTTGCATAGATACATCCATGCTGAAATTGATTTTCTGGACATATCATCCTTGGGCTCAACCTACCGACATGTCATCAAAATCGTGCAGAAGCTCAAACAAAAGACGCATCAATTTGGGCCTGGGAACCCCTCACAACAAAAGCCAGGAAAGGGCATCCCCAACCCATAGAAAAAAGGACAAAGCAAAGACAGACAACCTCAGGACAACCAGTCCAAGCCGCAAGCAAAGAAGGACACCATAAAGATAAAGAAAGATACTGGGAAGTGGTGCGACTTCCATAAGAGCCCCTGGCATAACACTGTTGATTGCCCCTGGCATGACCGTTGGTGCTAGAGATGACCTGAATTGTCGTTTTGGTCCCATTGATCTAACGTGCGAAAATTTTGGGAACTCGGTAATTGGGAGTTCGAAGCATGGTGGGAGCTGTCTGCCCAAGTCGCGATACGCGAAATTACGAAATGCGAGAGCGGATCTGGACCGTTGGTGCTCTAGGAGATCTGAACCGTCGATCTGGTCCCTTTGATACGATGCGAGAAATCTTTGGGAACTCGATAATCGAGAGTCCGGAGCATGGAGGGAGCTGTCTGCCCAAGTCACGAAGTCGCGAAACACGAAATCACGCATTGCGAGAGCGTATCTAGACCGTTGGTGCTCATGGAGATCTGAACTGTCGATCTGGTCCCATTGATCTGACGCGAGAAAATTTTGGGAACTCGACAATCGGGAGTCCGAAACATGGAGGGAGTTGTTTGCCTAAGTCGCGAAATCGTGATATGCGTGAGCGAATCTGGATCGTAGGAGCTCAAGGAGATCTGAACCGTCGATCCAGTCCCATTGATTTGAGGCATTTTTGTAAGCCGATAGGTTGCAGGCATTTTTGTAAGCAGATAGGTTGCGGGCATTTTTTGTCAGCAGATAAGCTGAAGGCATATTTGTAAGTAGATAGGATGCAGGTCTTTTTGTAAGCTCTCAACTGGAATTAATATAAGGATCCACTTTTATTCACAAAAACAATAAGTGGAAATGAAATGTCCCTGTGGTGTAGAGCAGTCAGTGAGGGAGTGCATTGTTAAGGCACTCCATAGGTGAATTCACTGGTTCAAAACCTCGGGGACACCTCAAATCCAACCATGTTAATGGATTATGCGGTCCAGGCCGAGTGATTTTGACGGCTTAGATGCCCCTAGGTCGTGGCATCTGTTACGAGGAAAATCACTCTATGGCATGGGGTAAACCACAATAGACAGAATGACTGCATAAATCAACTATAATCCCAAGTATGCTATATAAATGAAAATGCTAACACAACAAGATCAAGAGCCTACCTTGTCTAGATATTCGATGAAGACCATCGTTAAGCATGCAAATCAAAGTTTTATACCTTCAACTTGTCGTCAACAACCAAGATACATAACAATATGGTGATAATATATAATGTTAGCATATACAATAGCATAATCCATTAATATTCATAACAAATACACCTATGGAATAATAATTCAAATATCTGCGAGATATCAATTGGGCGAGAAAAGAGTATTTCTATTAAAAATGATCAACAAAAGTGTATAAGTGACAAACTTATGTGTCAACACATCTCGGAATCGAGAAACTATGTCCCTTCCAACTGGGCCTCCACCGCTTCAATCCACGACCAAAGGCAAGCTCATATAAAGGAGACAATGAGGTTCTCCATCAAAGAAGGAAGAGCTTGGGGGCTGAACAATGAGTTCAGAATTTAAAGGATAAAGGGATGCAAACTCAATGTGAAGTGAAAATTTCTCTAGAGTATCTTTGCTCTCAAAAGTTGAATTCTCTCCTTCTCCATGGCTTGGATATGGCTCAATTTATAGCCTTCAAATGGAACTCAAGGGCTGATTCAGAACATTTCCAGTATATGGAAGGTCAAGGATAATGGATCTCATGACGTGACATGGAAACCCGACAAAATTTTTAATTTCAAGCACCAAACTCAATGTATGCGGGCTGTAATGGTGCAACATGCGTATACGCATGTTGTCTAACTGGTAGGGCGCGTATATGTGGAAAAATATGATTTTTTGGCTCTGGGAAGTACAAAAGGGGACTTCAAGTCTGCATAGGGAAATGGAAATGCCATCCAAGCAAGTTGCATGGGGTGAGGCAAAATTTTCTATAACAACATCTCAGTCACAGGCCAATCCTACAAGTCAGGGATATTTAGCTAACAACAAAAAAATGGAAATGAAATATTGAATATAATATATTGTTTTTTCTTTTAAAATTGTTAGTTAATTTTGTTTTCCTTTGAAAAAAATAAAGTAATTTTATTTGAGAGTAACAAAATTACAAGTGCAAAATACCATAGAGGGTATTTCCTTCATCCCCAAAGGAATAAAAATTGAAGACTAATAGGTCTAAGACTTGTTCAAAATTTGTTGTTGTTGTAATCAACAATAAGAGAAATTTACAGAAGTTCTAGTATCATTTAGAAAAGTTCTAATATCAATTACATATATAGGGGATCATTCCACCCAATTATTTTCATGAGCCATAGAAGGTATCAACAACTATGTGGCACAAAGAAAAACACTAGTCTTCATAAGTCCTGAAGCATGTCAACCAAATTCTTAAATTACGCTGTGAAAAAAATGAGAGGTTCATTTAGAAAACATTTAGGATTCTAAAATCAATATTCATGAAGATAGGTGGAAATGTGATCGTGTTAGGACTCCTAGATCTCTCAAACACCTTCCTGTAGGTCGAGGCCATCCTTGGATAACCCATCATCTTCCTTGTTGTTTTCCCTATATATATGATTAAATGTGATGCAAGTAAATGTGGATTGTAGATGTTTTACGTCTCAAGAAAGGGGTTTTAATAAAATTTTCTCAATTCACCTTCTCCATTCATCCATTTGATCACAATTTGGGGGTCTCTCATGACTTGAATATGAGTGATTCCTTTTTCCTTAGCCAGGAGTAGAGTCAATTTTAGGGTTGTAAGATCACTTCAATTATTTGTCGAAGGGCCAGTGCCATCTTTGAAACTAAGGTAATGGTTTTGTGTGAGGAAGATTCCCCCCCTTTCTCCTCCTCTAGGTGGGGCTCCATGGGAAGCTCCATTGAATAAGGCCCATGGAGCATGAGTGTCAATGATCATATCAATGTTCCATAATCTCTGGTGGACTAGTAAAGCTTGAGGGAAATATATTAAGATGTTCAAAATTTGTGAAGCACACTTGAAAGGTAGAGTGTCCTTATTTTCAGATAATTTTTCATTCCTTGCAATTCAGAGACCCCATGCTATAGAAAGGGGAAAGGATTTGAAATATTTTGTCTCTTTGTCCTTGCACCATTTTCTTAAGGCCACTTCAATTAAATCTCCTATCCTTTTTGAAATTATACCTTTAAGGCCTTCAACTTCTCCCCAAACCTGCTTTGTGAAGGGGTAGTGGAGGATAAGATGAACATTTGTTTCTAAATTTGCTTCACATAAACTACATCTTCTCGGGCTGTCATAACTTCTGTTTTGTAGTAAGTTCCAGGTTAGGGCTCTATTATTCAACAATAACCACATAAATATTTTGGCCTTGGAAGGGCATTTGTACTTCAAATTTGTTTCCACCACTAGCATGAGGGCATGTCAAATCCTTAAGGGTAAGTAGAGGTGCTTTCCTATGTTAGAGGTGATTTCTTGACAAGCACTCCTTTCTACTACTAGGTTTCACACTCTTTTTAATCAACTCTAGTTTTGAGTTTCATGGCCATGGCCTTGGCCTTGGAGAGGTTACTCTCCAACCTTATTTCAAGGCCCTAAATCTTAGAGTATTGTTTCTTTTTCCAGAAAGAAAAGAGTCTAGTTGATTTTAGTTAATCATTTGTTTTAGATGGATTTTGATTACTCAAAGGTCACAAAAATGCAAGTGATGGTCTTTTGAAGACTCTAATAGAAATAACTTGTAAGAACATCAGTATCCATTTTTTCACTAATTCTTCAATGAATACAATTAAAGCATGGCAATTTGAAACAAAAAAATTTGATGCAATATGAAAAATTCCAAATGAAAATTTTATTTTCTTGCAAAGACTTGTAACAATTAGACCTTAATCAATGAACACGTGAAAGAAAATGTAACTACAAGACTAACCTCAAACACGAAAACAAGAGGAAAAAGAAAAACACCTAGAATGGTTTTTTCTTTTTGATGATGATGAAAGCTAAATGAAATCAAGAAATTACCTTTTCAACTACAAAGCTACTTCACACGGGCACTGGAAAACATAAAAGCAAAGATACTAAAACTAGGTAGGACATGAGAAAAAATCAAACCCAGAATGCACTTGCACCTTTTGTGAAGGCAACAAGCGAGTACTCACGCCTTTCCTGAAGGAAACCTCAGAGTGCTCAATTTGTCACTAAATGAAAGAGGTGAGTATATCCTGTTATAGGCTAAAATTCTCAAGAAACCCTAAAAAAACTCCTACATACTGACCTATGAGATTGTAAGCAAGAAATACAAATTGAAACATTGATAGAGAAACCTAAACCTAAGCCAACAAAGTAAAAAAATCAAATGCTATAGAGATTAACTCTAGAATTTATCCCCATTGGATTCACCAATTATGTTGTAGAAATAAAGTTTCCTATTGCTAGGGTTGACCATAACAAAGTAAGTTTCAAATAACAATGCTAATCTTTCACAAAATCTTTCCATAAGTGATCGAGAAAGGGGGAAAAGGTGAATACAAAGGGGCAAAGATTTGAAATCTTTTGTCTCTTTGTCCTTGCACCATTTTCTTAAGGCCACTTCAATTAAGTCTCCTTTCCATTTTTAAATTAGACTTGTAAGGCCTTCAACTTCTCCCCAAACCTACTTGGTGAAGGGGTGGTGGAGGATAAGATGAACATTTGTTTCTAAATCTGCTTCACATAAACTACATCTTCTTGAGCCGTCATAACTTCTTTTTTATAGTAATTTCTAGGTTAGGGATCTATTATTCAACAATAACCACATAAAATTTTTGGCCTTGGCAGGGCATTTGTACTTCCAAATTTATTTCCACCACTAGCATGAGGGCATGTCAAAGCCTTAATGGTAAGTAGAGGTGCTTTCTTGACAATCACTCCTTTCTACTACTAGGTTTCACACTCTTTAATCAACTCTAGTTTTGAGTTTCACATCCTTCGAGAGTTTGGAGAGTTTACTCTCCAACCTTATTCCAAGGCCCTAAATCCTAGACTATTGTTTCTTTTTCTAGAAAGAAAAGAGTCTAGTTGATTTTAGTTAATCATTTGTTTTAGATGGGTTTTAATTACTCAAAGGTCACAAAAATGCAAGTGATGGTGTTTTGAAGACTCTAATAGAAACAACTTGTAAGAACATCTATCCAATTTTTCACTAATTCGTCAATGAATACAGTTAAAGCATGACAATTTGAAACAAAAAAATTGATGCAATATGCAAACTTCCAAATGAAAATTTTCTTTTCTTGCAAAGAATTGTAACAATCAGACCCTAATAAGTGAACAAGTGAAAGAAAATGCAGCTACAAAGACTAACTTCAAACAACAAAACAAGAGGAAAAAGAAAAACACCTAGAATGTTTTTTTCTTTTTGATGACAATAAAAGCTAAATGCAATCAAGAAATCACCTTTTCAATTGCAAAGCTACTTCACACAGGCATTAGAAGGCATAAAAACAAAGATACTACAACTAGGTAGGACATGAGAAAAAATCAAACCCAGAATGCACTTGCACCTTTTATGAAGGAAACAAGCGAGTACTCGCGCCTTTCCTGATGGAAACCTCATAGTCCTCACTTTGTCATTAAAGGAAAGAGGTGAGTGTATCCTGTTATAGGATAAAATTCTCAAGAAACCCTAAAAAAAACTCCTACAAGTTGACCTATGAGATTGCAAACAAGAAATACAGATTGAAACATTGATAGAGAAACCTAAACCTAAGCCAAGAAAACAAAAAATCAAATGCTATAGAGAATAACTCTAGGAGTTATCCCCATTGGATTCACCAATTATGTTGTAGAAATAAAGTTTCCTATGGCTAGGGTTGACCATAACAAAGTAAGTTTCAAATAACAATGCTAATCTTTCACAAAATCTTTCCATCGATGATCTAGAAAGGGAGAAAAAGGTGAATAGAATGAGGGAACCGTAGCTCGAGCTCGACTCTATTCTCCAATAAGGTACACCCTGGTTTGATGGCGTTGGGGTGGTGGATCTATTGGGTATGTGTTATATTCTTTACACGAGTATGACATGTTGCTAATAGGAAACAACAAGGAGATTATCCAGGATGTGAAAACTCGGTTGTCCTCTAAATTTGACATGAAGGATCTCAGTGCTTCAAATTTCATTTTGGGAATGGAAATTAAAAGAGATCGGAAAAAGAGGAAAATCTGGTTAAATAAGCAAAAATATGTCGAGACAATATTACAGAGGCTTAATATGTAGGAATGTAAACCGATCAAGGTTCCTATTCCTGTTGGTGTAAAGTTATCTGCTGATCAGTGTCCCAAGACTGAAGAGGAAGAGGACATGTCTTGTGTTCCATATGCGAGTGCAATTGGCAGTTTGATGTATGCAATGGTCTGTAGTAGACTAGACATTGCACATGCAGTGGGAGTTTTGAGCAGGTATATGTCAATACCATGGAAGGAGCATTGGACATCAATAAAAAGGGTTTTCAGATATTTGCGTGGCACTGCTAGCTATGGATTGTGCTACTAGTATTGGACGAAGTGGTGGATATACAAGGCTTAGTGGATGCAGACTGGGCTGGAGATCTAGATTGTAGGAGATCTACAAGTGGGTATGTGTTTAACCTGTTTGGAGTAGCAATAAGTTGGATGAGCAAAATATATGTTGTAGTGGAACTTTCAACAACAAAAGTTGAATACATGGTAGCCACTCATGCAAGTAAGGAATTAGTATGGTTACAAAGATTGTGTTCAGGTATTGGGTTGGTACAACAAGTTGTAAGGATAGATTGTGACAGTCATAGTGCAATTTGTTGGCGAAGAACCTGACTTATCATTCAAGGAAAAAGCATATTGATATTCAATATCACTTTGTGAGAGACATGGTGGAAGAAAAGAAAGTATTGTTGATGAAGGTGGACACTTTGAAGATGTTGCAGATTCATTAAAAAAATCTGTGAGCACTGAGAAGTTCTCTTGGTGTAGAGAATCCATGGGCATTGTTGACTATGTAACAATGTAACCCCCTGTATGCAAAGCAAACAACAAGTGGCAGAATGTTGGGTATGTGTTATATGCTTTGCATGAGTGGTACTATCTACGTTGCGCGAGGCGCGCAGGGGTTCGGGGGCAACGCCCCCGAGAAATGTTTTTTGCCTCGAGAAACATATCTCATTTTTGCCTCATTTTTTTGTGTTGCCTCGATTTTTGTGTCTATTGTTGAGCGGTTTTTCGGCACATGGTTTTTTACCAATGGTTTTCTATTTCTGGTTAAGGAATTAGGGATTTGGATGTCGCTGGCTCCTATATGTATATTGTATTGTAAACAATGTATCACTATGAATGAATATAGAATATGTTGGTTTTCCCGGTTTGGGTTTCCAGGGGAAAAATATATGTGTAATGTTTGTATTTGCCATTGTATCTTTTATGTTCTTTTACTAAAAATATGTTTGCAGTAAATAGTGTACAAGGTTAAAATCTAAAGGATCTGACACCTCCGAGAAGATCATTAGTGGAGGACATGTGGGAGATCGTTAATGTCTCTGGTAGGCTCTTTGGTCCTCGGTTTCACTTGAGGGGAGGCACATATCGTATGAAAGAAGAGTAGGTTGATTATGAAGGATTAGAAGATGGTACAAATTATATCTTTTTAGTGGATGTAGATTTCATCACTCGTCATAGGCTTAGGATGGTGGAATGTCAGACCGATCCAGATCCATCCAATGAGCCTAGGGAAGCATAGGGTTCATGAGTTCCAAGGCCATGGCTCTCACTCCGTTGGATGGGGAGGGGAGTAAAGGACATTTGAGAGCCTTTACTACCCACATGCATTCAACGTCTCATGGTTTTGAGGGTAGGAAAGGAAAAACACCTCAGTCTTCGCCCTTGCATGATGACTATTCAGAGGAAAAATTGTCTCGAATGACAGATCCGAAGACGTCACTTGGGAGGGAAAGGAATTTGGACCTCCATGTTAGTGTTGTGAAGTCTAAAATCAAATGTTGAAATGTTAAGCACGAGAAAAGAAAGATGGTGGTGGGAGATGATGTTGATATTAGTGTTATTTTGGATTTGTTTGGGCGAATGGTTCTGGGGAATTTTTGTGGAAAAATGGTGAGGTCTTCTTCATTGGTGGAATCGATGGATGCAAATTGGTTAGATGTTTTAAGTTACAGACTTGTGTTCCACACGTTATCGAGGGGCTAGTTTTGCTTTAAATTCAGATAAAGGGAGGACTTGGAGAAAAAATTTAGTCACAAGTGGGGATGGGGGCCTTCTGGCTTAGTCTTGAAGGAATGGGCCATCAACTTTGACGCTTCTAGAGACCCCATTTTGCTTGCGAAAGTTTGGGTGATTCTTCCAAAACCGTCGATGATTTTCTGGCACGAGGATGTGCTTAGGTCCATTGATAATAAGATTGGCAAGTTTATAAGTTCTGAGCTTGATTGGAACACAAAAATCGACATGAGGTGGGCGTGGTTGCATATTGAAGTGGACATGTGTGAGGGTTTACTTGACAAGATCGAGCTTCTATGTCATTGTTTCTCTTGGCTCCAAAGAATAGACTATTGGAGGGTTTGTTTTCATTGTTTTAGGTGTCACGAGTTTAGGAATTTGCAAGCCCAATGCTAGAGGCCTCTTTCAAAATTTCCTTCTTTTAAAAATATTTGGAAATGCAAGGTCGAGCTTGAAGCAGGCGATTCATAAAAGGTGGAAAAGGGGGCACATTTCAGTCCTAATGTCATTTGGTCAGTTTTTCCATGCCTATCAAGCTCCGCGGAGAATCTTAACATGCTCCTTGGTAAGTCAAATGTTTTGGTTTCTTCCCCTTAGTCCTTTTCCATTGGAATTTTTCAAAAACCAAAATTTGACCCGGTCTATGTTCGATTGGTATCCGGGGTGGGGGTCATGTCCTCATCTAATTAGTGCTCCCATGAGGTGGAAAGGACCCCTCCCGTAGTAGCTCTTAAAATCCCCCAAAGGGAGTTGTCCCCTTTGAATGGGCTTCATTTTCCTGGGTCTATTCCAGCGGAAAGAGCCCCCTCTTCCTCTTCCCAACCCCCCACGACAGATTCTAAGTTCAGTATTTCCTCAAAATCCATTTTTAAGTCTAATTTTCTTATGTATTCTAAGGTTAAGAATGGTTCCATGGAAGCTAGTCTGGGGGGACTGGCTTTTGACAAAGTTGTTGGAGGCCATGCAGGAAGAAAATCACATGTTTCTCCGGCTCAAATTCAGGCCAATAAGGACATCAAATGTGGGAAACAATCTACTATCGGTTGGGCCCTTAGAGCAGGGAAATCCCATTTAAAGGTTACTCAATGATAATTCTCTCCTTTAATACTAGAGGAGTCGGGGTGCTAAAAATATTTTAGCCCTCAAACGACTTTTGCAGGAGCATGCACTTGATTTTATTATGTTACAGGAAACTATGTGTTCATGGGATAAGGCCATTGAGGCATTAAAACCTTGTTTAAGGGAATGGTCCTTTCTCATGGTAGACTCAATTGGTTTGTCAGGAAAAGTCCTCTTTGCATGGAGCCCTTGTTTTCGAGCGTCGTCCTCCTCGAAAATTTCGTCTGTTATAATTTTGGACTTGGAGGGTCGCTCTCTAATTTCCTTCTTTCATGTGATTAATGTGTACAACCCTTATGCAGAAAAAACACCCTTTTGGGAGGGTCTCGGGGATTCAGGTCTCTTGTCCTCCCCAAGTGTGATTTTGGGGGGTGATTTAAACTTTATTTTAACGGTTAGGGAAGTGTGGGGGTCTCACCCTTGACGAGACCCCTTGGAAGATATTTTTTCTCACTAGATTGAAAAAAATCGATTATTAGATTTGGAGCCTTCCAAATTATCCCAAACTTGGAGGAATGGGAGAAAAGGGGATTTGTTGGTTGCAAAAATCCTTGAACGATTCCTACTTTATGAAGAGATATTGGAGAAACCTTGGTCCTTCAACGCAAGGGTGGTGGTAGGAGGTTTGTCGGATCATATGSCCATCATCTTGAAGATGGAAAAAAGAGGCCCCAAGCCCCTATCCCTGTTGAAATATAATCATTATTAGCTCTTAGATGAGGATTAAAAAGGTATTATTGAAGCCTCTTGGGTTCACCTAGTTGAGGATTCATAKCGCTCATTTATGCAATAGTTCGTTGAAAGCCTTGCAAGGKTAAAACACATTACTAAGTGTCGGTCTAGGGCCTTTTCTTGAAATCCACCAATCTTCTTAGGGAGGTCGAATCCAAATACATCAAGTCCAAATAAGACATTAAATATCAGTATCAATGAAGGCCCATGGAGTATGAGTATCAATGATCATATCAATGTGTTTCACTCTCTGGTTGACTGATAAATCTCGAGGGAAATATTTTAAGATGTTCAAACTTTGTGAAGCACACTTGAAAGATAGAGTGTCCTTGTTTTCAAAGACTTTTTCATTCCTTGCAATCCATACACCCCATGTTATAGAAAGGGGAAAATATTTGAAATCTTCTATATCTTTTTCCTTGTGCCATTTTCTTAAGGACACTTCAATTGAGTCCCCTTTCCATTTTGAAATTAGACTTCTAAGGCCTTCAACTTCTCCCCAAACCTGCTTTGTGAAGGGGCAATGGAGGATAAGATGAACATTTGTTTCTAAATTTGCTTCACATAAACTAGATCTTCTCGATCCCTCATAATTTTTTTTTTTGTAGTAAGTCCCATGTTAGGGATCTATTATTCAGCATTAGCCACATAAATATTTTGGCTCTGGCAGGGCATTTGTACTTCTAAATATCTTTCCACTACTAGCATGAGAGCCTGTCAAATCCTTAAGGGTACGTGGAGGTGATTTCTTAGAAATAAATCCTTTATACTATTGGGGTTCACACTCTTTAATCAACGCCTAGTTTTGAGTTTCACGGACTTGAAGAGTTTACTCACCAACCTTATTCCAAGGCCCTAAATCCTAGACTATTGTTGCTTTTTCTAGAAAGAAAAGAGTCTAGTTGACTTTAGTTAGTCATTTGTTTTAGATGGATTTTAATTACTCAAAAAATCATGAAAATGAAACTGATGGTGTTTTGAAGACTCTAATAGAAATAACTTGTAAGAACATTGGCATCCAATTTTTCACTAATTCTTTAATGAATATATATAAAGCATGAGCAATTTGAAATGAAAATTTTGATGCAATATGCAAACTTCCAATTGATTTTTCTTCTTGCAAAGACTTGTAACTATTAGACCCTAATCAACAAATAAGCGAAAGAAAATGCAGCTACAAAGACTAACCTCAAACATGAAAACAAGAGGAAAAATAAATACACATAGAATGATTTTTTCTTTTTGTTGATGATGAAATCTAAATTGCAATCAAGAATCACTTTTTCAACTGCTAAGCTACTTCACACATGCATTGGAAGGAATAAAATCAAAGATATTATGATTAGATAAGAGAGGAAGGGTAGGAAATGAGAAAAACTCAAACCTAGAATGCACTTGCATCTTTTGTTAAGGAAACAAGAGAGTACTTGTACCTTTCCTTAAGGAAACTTGGGAGTGCTCACTTTGTCTCTGAAGGAAAGAAGTGAGTGTATCCCATTATAGGATAAAATTCTCAAGACACCCTAAAAAAACTCTTGCAGGCTGACCTATGAGATTGCAAGCAAGCAATATAGACTGAAAATCTGAAAAAGAAACCTAAACCTAAGCCAAGAAAGAAAAAAATAAAACCCTATTGAGAATAACTCTAGGAGTTATTCCCATTGGATTCACCAATTATGTTGCAGAAATAGAGTTTCATATGGCTAGGGTTGACCATAACAAAGCAAGTTTCAAATAACAATGCTAATATTTCCCAAAAATAGCCTATGACGATCTTTCAATAACTACCAATTAGTTACACAAGGTCTTACCCGGTTCAAATGATTGATTGGAGGTGACCCTTGTCGATTGTCCTCACTCCAACTGTCCATGTTCCTATTCAAGAATACAAGCCCGCACACACATAAACAATAAACCTTCCTCAAATTATTGGAATAAATGAAAATAAACATAATATAACTATTTGAACTAATTTCATGAGGTAAATCAGTTCCTCTATTAAACACTAAAAAGGAGATCAATTTCGATACATACATCTCAAAATTTATGGGAGGGAAAGAAGAAATATATTCATTTTATTATTAATAACATTAATACAAAAAAACACACATAATTTTTTTTCGACACTTTCTGTAACTGCCATCTAGATTCCTCCAATCCCGGGGCATTGAGGACTACAACACCTCCAATGTTCTTCTCCTTACAAGTACGAGGAAGAGAAATGTATCCTAGGCCTCAACGATAATAATGGGAAATGAACTATGGGAAATGGGGGTTTCTAGGGAAATGAAGGTCATAATAACTTGGGAATATAATGGTTTTGGCTTCTTTGGGTTAGATGATTACTCTAGCATAATAACATTGTTTCTACCTTTTTCCTTCCTTTGGTCCTCTTTTATACCATTTCAATATGGTTGAGACAATTTTTCCATGAGTTTTAGGTAGTTATAGAGTTATTTTTCATGTAAATCTTGCTTAGGAACACATAATTTTCACATTTATATATAAATATTTTGGTAATTTGGAGTGAACTTGTTCCTTTACTGAAGGGAAAGGGTCAGTACTTGCTCCTTTATTGAGAAAAATGTGCAAGTGGATTTCTAGCAAGGATTTTTAGCAGAGTATTGAGTGGGCCCAAACAACGAAAAAGGGGATATGGAAGTAATAAGGGCCAATCAAAGGCATCTCAACTAATGATGATGATTGTTCCGTTCGTTTCGTCACTTGGGTGAGCAAAACAATGACACTTGCATGCCTAGTTGGGCCTGCTAGAAAAGACATAAGTTAGTGAATGGGTTAAACAAGCCAAACACATGTAATAAACAAATAAACAAACTAAAACAACTAAGAAAATAAAACTAGAATGCATAAGAAACTTAGAACCATAAACAATCAACCAATGACCAAGATAATGCCACCAATAGATAACTATACTAGTTGGCAAAACACCGTAGAGAAAAATGAGGACTTATGGGTCCCCTCTTCAACCTTGGGAGGGATTTTGAGTTCCCTAATGGAGAGCTCTTCTTACAATGGAAGAAAAATGGCAAATGATGAAGAAAATCAATGCCTATTCCCTCAAGGGGTGAGTGGAATGGCCTATTGCAATGATGCTTGAACACTCCAAGGAGAAAAGAGGATTCTCAAGGGAGAATTGAGGAAGCATAACAATACTATGAAAATCTTGGTTTCTTAGTGCACCCATGGCTTTCATTTATAGCATTTCTTCAAGTAAAAATATAATTGGTTCTTGGTGTGAACAAGGGGCCTTTTAGGGCACCCTTTGGTCCTTGACCAACCCCCCATTAGGATTTCACTCAGATATGGAGGTCGAATCAGGTTGGGAGCTGGTCCATAAGTGGTTGGGGGGCCGACAAGAACCATAAATGCGTCATTCACATGAGTGTGCAACTTTTCTCGTACATAGTGGCACATTGTGTGCTTTGAGAGCTTTGTTGGCCCACTTACTGTGCACACACTTCCTTTAGCGAATTTGCGGATGTCAATTTTTGCCCAATTGTATAGTTTTTTCCTTTTGAAATGCATTTTAGTGTTGCAGGTGAACTAATTGTTGTTAGCATTTCTATATTTCTATAACCATTTGCGTGCAATGTTGCAGATGAAATTTTAGTGATAACAGATGCCCCCTCATGTGTGGGGTTAGGAGCATACGTATAGCCGAAATACATTAATGTTTCTTCTACCGAGAGTGCCATTGTAATGAAGAGAGTTGAGAGGAACTGCAAAAGCGATCCGTCGAAGGGAGAGGGGAAACTGTGGGACCCAAACCTTTCTCTAGGGAGAAAAAAGAAAAGCTGTATACAAACGAGGCGGACATGCCCCATGCTCATGTCATGTAACCAAAATGGAAGACGGTAACTAAAGATTTTAGCTGGTGTAGATAACTATAGTGCCCTCCGGGGCGGTAGATAAAGACATATGAAAAGTCTTAAAGGTGAAAATACTCTGAAGTGAGTCTAGGACGCCTGTAAGAAGTGTCGATGACTCATAGGCATTGATGGCCTAACAAATTCAGAGGTCTTCGGTTGGTATAAAACAACTGCAATAGTCGCATAGTAATACCCACCGTAACATGAGATGTTGTTGAATCGAATGTTATGGGGATCAACATAATTAAAGAGCAATGATGATTATCTCTGTGTTGTCCGAGACTCCTCATTGTAAAGGTATTGAGAGTCAAGATATTGTCGCCCTTCTGGAAACTGTGTTGATGTCGACATAAAGGGAGACGTGACTCCAAGAAGCAAAGGGCTTCGTGAAATCCACTGAGATGAGATTAGGTATTTATAGGGAACATGAACGAAGTCAAGATGCGGTGAGACTCAAGACTGCCCTTGGTTGGGTTATGTTGAAGGATGATTTGCAGCAACCGTAAAACTATATCTAGTGTCAGGGGGACGACTATAGATGGGGTTAAATTGTGCCAGAGGCTTGACAAAGTGGAAAATCTCAGAGATTAGGGGTACATGGATTTTGGGATACTCGGGGTTCGTGAATGATGTTGGAATGAAAAAAGGAGAGTGGATGCCCCAACCAAGGCCGACATGGGTTGTGTTGCCGGGAAAAAGAAGGTCATCGGGGTTGATGACAAAAAGCTAAGTAAATGCAGGAAACAAAGGCTTTTTTACAATTACCAAATAAATAAAGAATAATTTGGGACGAGTGTATAGATACAAAAGCGGGCGCCCTAGTGCGAGATGGCTTGGCCTGTAAGGGCACAAGTTGTGAAGAGAACCGGTGGAGGGTGGGGTCCCCATGGGTGGGTTTCTGTACGAGGTAAATGAATGGAGGGAAATATGTAGATGGGAGAACTGATGGTGGATGAGATGGAGGGATAATGATACTGCGGAGGTGCAGTCAATAGAACCGAGGTGAGATAACCTGGGAGCCCATTGGGAAAGCTATCAATATGATGAGAAGAAGTATGTGTCTTATTCTCAGAAGTGCATAAGACTATCGAGACTCCCATCCCTAGGGGGTGAAAGAAACATGAGTGTCAAGTTGCCAAGGGGAAATATGAATGGGACAACTCATGTGGGGGAGAGTGCTATCAGGTGACAGTACCAAAATGCAACAAAGGTGATGGTACTACAGAGCTGGATGTAAGGACACTAAAGGTGAACGTCAGAGGGTGTGACTAGTAGATGCAATTGATTTTCAGAGGGAATAATTACATCCTAGTGTCGAACATATACTTGAAGGGGTTGCATCGTTTGTGATGACCAAGAAACTACACACATAAAAACCAAATACCCGACGTGAACAATATTTGATGATAAATAATATATAACAACTATTTGATAATTTTGAACATAAGCATGCGTACCTGGACGTGACGTGAGAAAAATGATCTCTCGGGGCCAAGTTTAGATGATGACCCGGGGAATGTGACTGTGTAGATGGAGGGACCATGATCCCATGGCTGAGAACGAATCGGGAAACAAAGGCCTGGGCTCTTGTAACTGAGTGTGGAAGTTTGGCAAAAGGGACTATATATGGATAGTGGGCCCACAATGCCACCTCATTTGTACCCGTCGCTATAGTGATTTGATGAGAGCATTTGGAGGAGATTTGAAGATTACAAGAGCTCGAGTCGACCGATCTGGGAGTTGCGAGAGTCAGGTTAGTGGTCCCATCCTCCTGCATAGTGTGAATTTTGTAGAATTGAGTTAGGGGGTGTATGGATGGTCGTACAAGGGTAGGTTTAGGTAAGGGCCCACCAGTGTGCGGGAGAAGGAAAAATATCTGTGCGCAGATGCGTGGGTGTAATTCCTTCTCCCACGCATAGTGTGCGACTGTGCTTGACACAACTACGCATGTGGGCGTGGGGAAGGGGAAAATAGGCGCACATAAGATGCACGCCTGTTAAGTTGATAGATGCGCGATGTGCGCAGATGTGTCTTAGAAAGTTGTGCATTAGTGCGCAACTATGTAGCGGACAGGTGCACATGTGTGCGCACCTGTCGGGGTGACAGTTGCGCATTGATGCACAACTATTTCTTAGATAACTGTGCATTAGTGCGCAACTGTGTGGAGAACAGGCACGCACATGTGCGCACTTGTATGGGTGAAAGTCGTGCATTGGAGGCAAGGCTAAGGGTGTTTGAAATTTTGACTTTTTTTATGTTTTTGATGGATGATGAGGGCTGAACAAGTGTTTTTGTGTGGATGTAGGTGATCATCTTGTGATAGGAGAGCACTATGCCAGTCCATTAGAGAGAGCGAGACTGTGAGTGTCTCTGAGAGGCAGTGAGAGAGCATCCAAGCGTTCAAAAGCACTTGGCAGCCTGCAAGTTGCTCAAGTTCTTTGACTGTCCCTTGATACGATCGCACGAGTTCCTGCTACAGTATCTGATAGCTATGTGGAGCACTGATCTGCAGTGTTTCATTGTCAAGGGACAAAAACTGACATTCTCAGTTGTGGAGGATGTATATTTTCTGACGGGGCTCCCATTATGGGGGATGGCCCTTCCTATTGACCCCCAGTTGAAGGGGGACGAGAGAGTGGTTGACTTGGCGCATCGCTATTGCTCAGGGTCGAACCTGATGTCGAGTTCAGTCATTCGGATTGAGGTGATGGATGAGATCTTGACTCAGTGCATCGCCGCCATGGTAGTGAGGATCTACGGATCCTCCTGTGACTCAGTGGATCATAGGAGGTTAGCTGAGGATCGTGGAGAGGGTCCTGGATGGGGACCATTTTTCCTGGGGGCTGATGTTGCATTCTGGGATGATGGGGTAGATTCACCGGTGTCAGACCACCGAATCTGGTGACTTTGCGTTTGGGTCGATCCTAGTGGCCTGGTTTTTGGAGAGGGTGCCCCTTTTGTGTCCTAGGATTTTGTTGGCACCTTTAGGGCCGCGAGAGTCGTGTTTGATGCGGTGGGCCCATGTGCTGACATGACATAGGGGAGGGGAGGGTGGCCATTACTTCACAACCACTTTGGCATGCATTTGGCATCATATGCCACAGGTGATACTACGGTACCCATACTGTGGTATGGACTACCGACACAACCTTGACATGGTGTTGCCTCCTCGGGAGGATTGGGATCAGAGAGGTACTGGGATCAGGAAGTTTTGCGTATTTATATTTTGTGATTTTGATAGCGTAGCATATGATTATGTATATATGGATGTTGACTCTACCTTTGGTGTTGTGTTACAGATGTGGGACCCTGAGGATGTGAGGCAGAGATGGTCGGGGAGTCGGCTCGCCAGGGACCAACGCGACCGCCACGGGTAGGACAGAGGCACAAGAGAGATGGTGTTGGTGTTGGACCAACACATGAGCTGAGGGCAGGCCAGAGACGCGAACTATATGATGCTGGTGCTGGACCAACGCATGAACTGCAGGCAGAGGCAGGACGGGGGATGGAGGACCTTCGTCAATGGTTCGAGGAGATTATACAGGGTGTGTTGGAGGGTATGTGGGTCCACATATAGGATTAGAGGGTGTTGGAGTAGTGTATGGGTGTGTCGGCGGAGTGGCAGACTTTGATCCATCGAGCAGTTGTAGCGGGGGCAACGATGATTGGTCGACTGCCCCTTGGAATTGGAGGACCCTTAGTTGGTGGGGCGCCTCCAACTGATAGAGGACCTGGGGGGAGCTCTGGGGGCACCATGAGTGTCAGGTTTTGTATTTGTATAGGCTTGCGAGCCCATTTTGTACAAGGTAGTTGATACCCATTTTGTACCTATAGGGGTGAGCGGACTCACTCGCCTACGAGCTATGTATTTTTTATATTGTAAACAATTATGACATTATTGAATATATATATATGGACACATATTGTTGGCTCATTTTATGTCTTGATGTGTTTATGTTTTTGATGATTTATGATGTCTAATCTATATGTTGTGACAGATGTAAGACGCTTATGTATATGTGATTATGTTTTGATGTGATAAATGCCAATATAACACTAGGTTATCCATGTTATCTGCTATTTGATTAAATTTTCTTGGAATATGTGTAAATGTGATTGAATCATAGTTGCGAGATAAGATTCTAACTTGCAGGTATTTACGAAAGAGGCAAGGATCACAGACATGATATACATTGTTGAGTTGTAGGACGAACAACTAGGAATCTAATACAATGATAAGGTGACGAATGTGGCAGTGACTAGCCTCGACGAGGAGACCAATGATGGCGACGTATTCTGCTTGGTTGTTGGTGGCTGAGCCCAAACATATGTAGTTGGAGTGGAGCAGTACATGTGAAGGGGTATAGAGGGCCCAAGCGATCGAAGCGAGATTCTCTGTCCAGCGGCTAGCATCATCAGCGTAACCGATGTGGTAGGCCAATGGAGGATGCATCTATCAATAACACAGATGGTAGATCAAACATGAGGAGTGGTGGCGAAAAAATAAGACTAAAAATTCTACAAATGTGTACAAAGAAAAAACCTAATGTAGAATGGCTACGCTCAGGCATAAAACTTCTTTAAGTACAACCCGTTGACGGGTTCTTTGAGAGGATATCCTTATGGAGAGGCCATGATGTATGCGCCTTTAGTGAGGCAGTGTTGGACAATGTAGGGTCCATGTCATACTGACTTGAATTTCCCATGGCCAAGAGTATCGTGGGCGATATCATAGGCTAGGACGAGATTTCCTTCATTGAAAGAGCGAAGGTTGACATGGTGGTCGAAGGTGGATTTGGACTGTTTTTTAATTGCCTCATTGTTTTGTAATGAAGATCGACGATCTTCATCCAATGACTCTAAGGTCAACAAGCACTGCTCCATTAGAGCAGTGTCAGGTAATATCTCAATGGCAGTGTGTAACGTGGGAATTTCGCACTCGATAGGGAGGGTGGATTCGATCCCATGGACGAGGTGGAACAGTGTAAAACTGATGGAAGTTTCGATTGTCGTGCGATAAGCCCATAACGATGAAAACAACATATGATGCCAGTTGGTATTATGTTTGTTGACGGTATGTTGTAGCATGGTTTTGAGGACTTTGTTGACAGCCTCGACCTGTCTATTGGACTGAGGGTAGTATGGGGAGGCAAACTCATGGGAGAAGCCTAACTTTGAGGAGAGTTCGACGAAGATATCATTCTCAAAGTGTTTACCATGATCAAACACTGACTCTAGTGGAACTCTGAATCAGGTAATGACATGCTTGAAGAAAAAACACGTTGTTGTGTCAACGGTATTGTTGAAAGTGGGCATGGCTTCGGCCCATTTGGTAAAGTAATCGACTACCACAACAATGTACTTGTGTCCATTACTAGATGGAGGATTGCAAGCCATGAATTATATGCTCCATTTGTAGAAGGGGTTGAGGGTGATGACTGGATGTAGAAGAGCGAGCAACGCTCTTGCTTTGTTTGCATGGAGCTGGCATTTGTCACATCGCTTGACAACGTGGATGTAGTCATAAAACAACGTGGGCCAGAAGTACCCTGCTCGAATGATTTTTTGGGTGGTGGACATACTCGAGAGGTGGCCACCTCAAGCGTCGCTATGGAAATCATTCAAGACTTTGTCAGCTTCGTCGATGGTCAGACATCGACGAAGAATGGTGTAAACCCCTCGTCTGTACAAGACGTCACCGATGAGGAGGTATCGAGGGGCCTGATGGCGAATGTGTCGACGATCGTCTCAAGAGAGATGAGACCCAAAATTATGTGTCTAAAGGTAGACGAGAAGGTCGCCATACCAGGGGTCATCAGAGGGGATGAAGAAGAGGTGTTCATCGGGAAAATTCATATTTACGAGTGAAGCTTTAGCGCATGAGGGAAAAGTCATAATGAGTTCGGCGAGGACGAGCACTTTCTTGCTTTTAGGAGCTGAGAACTCTAGGTCATATTCCCGAAGGATGACGATCCATCGGCAAAATTTTCCTTTAATTTGTCGTCGACCAAGCAAGTACTACATGGGGTTGGAATATACTACGACTTTGGTTGTTCGAAGCAGGATATAGTGTCACAACTTTTGGATTGTGAGGACAACTGTGAGGGCGAGTTTCTCATCATGATTGTGTTTCAGGGGTGGTTCTGAAAGATTTTTACTGATGTAGTAAATGACATGTTCCCGCCCATCATCCCCTAGTTGGATGAGGACTCCTGCTACTGAGGCAACTGAGGATGACAAGTAGAGGATGTAATCACGATCATAGTCTGGAGGAATGATCAAAGGGTCATTGGATAGGGCCACTTTCAAATCATCAAAATTGGTTTGAGCATGTTCATTCCATCTAAATGAGATATCATGACACAGTAAGTAAAGGAAACCATGCGCACGAGTGGCGTAATCTAGGACAAAGCGACGTAAAAAGTTAGCTTTGCCTTGTAGGCTCTGCAGTTGGTGTAAATTCCTAGGTGGTGGAATTTCTGTGATAACTTGGACCTTGAGGGGGTCCACCATGATGAAGTGTTGGGAGACAATGAACCCAAGAAGGCGTCCGGTGGTGACACAAAATACACACTTGAGGGGGTTCAAGCGAATATTGTACTGGCGACATCATTGAAAAATGATGCGTAAGTCATATAAATGTTGAGTTCGTTTCTTGGATCAAGCAATGAGGTCATCCAAATAAGCGAGGATGATGTGAGCAAGATCATGGAAAACATAAGTCATGGCCCATTGAAACATAGCACCTGCGTTCTTGAGTCCAAAAGGAATGACACGACAAGCAAAAGTACCCCATGGGGTAGTAAAAGCAGTTTTATACTGATTTGCTGGATGGATTTGGATTTGATTGTAGTCAGAGAACCCATCCATGAAGGATAAAGCCTCATGGCCGACACAGTCATCGATAATTTGGTCGATGAAAGGGGTTGAAAAGTTTTCCTTGGGACAAGCATGGTTGAGATCGTGAAAGTCGGTGTAGACGCCAATAGTGCCTTGTTTTTTGTTAACGGGGATGGGGTTGGAAACCCATGAGGTATATGCTATGGGGTAAATGAACCTAGCAGTGCGTAACTTGTCAATTTCAACTTTGATAGCCACCGCTTTGGATGGGTGAAAGGGGCATTGCTTTTGACGAACTGGGGCGACATCTGGCCATGTGTCGATGCGATGTTCAACTATAGAAGGATCAAGGTCGAGCATCTCTGTATATGACTAGGCAAAAATATATTGGTATTCCTGAAAGAGAGCTTTGTAAGCTGTGAGTTCCTAAGGGGAGCATGCAACGCCAATGGTGATTTTTTCTATGATTCCTGGTTTGATGGAAACGTCGATTTTGATGGTGGGAGAGACATTGGACATGTTGCCTTCTTCAAAAGCATCTGGGGTAGGGACAGGGTTGTTGAACTAGTCTATATGCCCTGAAGGAATAAAATCCTTGGTTTCGATTGCAAATATGGGGGCTTGGCTTGGAGGGTGAAAGGCTTCCTTTGAGAGAAAAAGCGCTCGGTGATGGAGTGCATTCCATGGGCAATCGGGGGTCGTGAGTTCCTCCAGGATATCTTTGTAGCAGTGGAAAATGCGAGAATACATGGGATCCAAAGAGGTGACAGGGACGATTGTCAAAGTGTGATTGTCCTCAAGTGGAAAAGACGTAGAGGAGATATCACATACAGGGAGCGATGGCTCGCTTGACATAAATCAAATGTCCAGAAACTGTGGGTGATAAATTATGGTAGGGGGAAATATTTCCTGTGGGAAATTTACTGGAGAATTGGGAGGATTTGGGGGAATGTCCTCAAACAGTCGATATGTGAACCATGGAGGGATGGGAAGTGACTCAGGTTCAGGGGAGGTAATATTGATAGTATCTAGAGAGTGCAGTACCAGTGCTGAGGTGGTCATATGTGGTTGAGCAGGGGTTGAATGACGTCCTCGGTATGCAACAATTAAAGGACATCGGTATGTAAACTGAGTAAGTGAGTCACAGAGAGCGCAAGGGCATATAATTCGTTCGGGGACTGAGGAAGAGACATAACGAATGTCAGTGGCATGAGCACTAGAAAGTGGTGACAGAGAGGGATCTTGTTGAAAGGTTTGGTGTACTGCAGCTAACGTCTGACGAAACTGAGGTAGAGCTGGGAAATGATGAGTGTAGTGGCCATATTCTGAACAGATGGCACAAGCGAATTTGGTTCGCAACCCTTTACTGCCTATAGTGGGGGATGCAGTAGTAGCACTAGACATGCTTGGTGAAGTGGTGAGCGATGTGGTTGCTCGAGGGAGTTGGATCAGATTGCGTAACTCAGGAAGAGTAGGAAATCTATTAGTGGGGTGTTCCTCTCTTTCGCAGTGTGCAAGGAGGCTGAATTCGGGGAGGAAGTGGAGTTGTGGGCTCTTTCTTCTTTCGTCTGCCCCCAATAGTGGCAGTGGTGCTAGCAGTTAGGGGTGAGGGTGGTGCGGCCAAAGCCTGAAACTGGAATCTGCATCAGGATTCCCTCTAGCTGAGGTGGGAGGGATGCATGAGGAACCATCGCGGGTGGGTACAGATACGATACAGGGATGGCAAGCACCATGTTGGGAAGGGTAAGCATCGCGACTACCTAAAATGCTTGAACTCCAGGTGGGGGGTAGAAGAAGGGAATTTGAGTAATGGCTTGAGGGATTGTCTCCCAAACTGAGATTTTCCCCTCGAGGGGGGGAAAATCAGAAATAAGTGGTGCAGTAGGGTTCACAAGGAATTCCTGAGGTAATATTTCTTCAACTGGTGGAACGTCGAGGTGTGGAGAGGCCTCAGTGGGAGGAATGGTGTAACACCCTGTTTCCCCCAGCTTGTAAATATAACTGGACTGGCCAAGAACTATGGCAAAATCATAAATGTGAATATGTGATGTAAATGGAGCTTGAGGAAAATGTCAATAAATGTGAATGACATTTTGAACTTATTGCAGGACTGCTGAGAGGGGATGTGCAGAAAAAGAGACCACGATGGCGGTGGAGGGCACCT
>ML786778.1:51194-66968 GCA_009831015.1 Picea engelmannii | reverse complement strand
AATTCAAGTTGAAGCTCATGGATGGTAGAATTATAATACGCCATGTGTTATGCACATCCTAGGATAAGCCCAGAGTTTAATTTATGTAAGAAATATGGACGATGTAGGTGTAAAAACAATGTTTGAAAAAGAAACATGTAGGATGGTTCAAGGAGCAATGGTGTTGCTGAGGGGATTTTGAATCAGAACTATGTATAAGTTGTTGGGAGTCATTATTAGTGACGGGTGCAATAGTTCCATTTTGTTTATGATATTGGAGCTGAAGAAGGAAAAAATCCTACAGTCTCTGGAGAAAAGACTATGTCGTGGCATCAAAGACTAGGACATATAAGAGAGAAGGGCCTTCAAGTACTACACAGTAAAGGTATGGTTGAAGGTATGTGCAATTGATCTCTGGATTTTGATTTATATGAACATTACTTTTATGGGAAGTAGAATCGAGTAAAATTTCCCTCTGGTACTACGAGGGCAGTGGGAGTATTAAACTTGGTGCACAATGATGTGTTTGGACCTGCGTAAGTTCATCACTGGGTAAATCTGTGTATTATGTCTCATTCATAAATGAATTTTCAAGGAATACATGGATTTATTTATTTAGGAAGAAATATAAATTCTTTGACAAATTTAAAGAGTTTAAGGCTCTTGTGGAAAATTAGACAGAAAAGAAAATTAAGGTGTTGAGGACGGATAACGTTGGAGAATTATGTGAGAATGAATTTGAGGAATTATGTAAAATTTTTGGTATATGAAGGTAGAAGACTAGTCCATACACACCTCAATAGAATGGAATTGCAGAAAGGATGAACATGACATTGATCGAAAAAACAAGGGGCATGATCAGTGATGCTGGGTTAGGACAAGAATTATAGGCAGAAGCAACAGATATTGCTTGTTACTTGGTAAATTGGTCACCTTCATCAACATTGGATGACAAGATTCTACACAAGGTATGGACCAGAAAGAGACCATCTCTTACATATCTTAGGGTATTTGGCTATGATGCTTATGTACACGTTCCAAAGGAAAACAAGAGTAAGCTAGATAAAAGGGTTTAAAAGTGTATATTTATTGGCTATAAATATGGTCTAAAATGTTATAAGCTTTGGAATCGAAAAACTATGAAGGAAGTGTATAGTCGAGATGTGGTATTTAGAGAAATCAAATATGTTTTCAAATAGGAAGTCCTACCAAGGGAGGAAGAATGAAAGAAAATAGAGTTTGAATTGAAGGATAATGAATCAAACTCTACAGAAGAACATGAATAAGAAGACAAAGATAATCATACTCTAGTATTAAGGAGATCAGTTTGGGAAAGAAGGCATTTGAAAAGGTATACTCTACCTGATTTCCATTCAAATTTTGCTTTGTTTATTATTGATAATAATCCTAGAACTGTTAGGGAGGTAGTGGATTCAAAGGATGACAAACTCTGGAAAAAATCCATGGTTGAAGAAATGACAACCTTGGACAAGAATGAGACTTGGGATCTAGTGGAGTTTCCGACTGGAAGATGTAAATGTGGATGAACCTGCACATATAAGGTCTAGCCAGCAAAAATACATACATAGTTTGCAGATAAATGAGAAAAGAGAGAAATATGATAGAAATAATGGAAGAATTCTCATTAACCATATTACACACTCAAAGAGTGAATAATTTACAATATATATAGGTTACATGAGTAACTAATGCGCCATAGTAGTGATCTAGAGAGATTTAGACACTCACTGACAAACACTTGAGTGAACTACCACCTAGTCCTAGTTGATTGATCCATGCAATCATCAGTTAACTGAGTCACAACTTCCACTAGTCTAACTAAGTGTAACTGACTCTAAACTGAAGAGGAACATCCTATTTTGTAGGGGAATATTCTCTAGAGAGAATATTCTCATCTAAGAAAGAGTTCTCAACATTGGACTGTAAAACAGGAAAATAATTAAAGGTGAGTGTGTAATATCTCCAACACCCCCCCTTAACACTACTAGGGTGTACATGATGAATTGGTGTAAATGTGGATGAACCTGCATAGATAAGATCTAGCTAGGAAAAATACATACATAGTTTGCAGACAAATGAGACAAGAGAGAAACAAGAGAGAAATAATGAAATAATTCTCATTAATTGTATTCCACACTCAAAGAGTGAATAATTTATAACAGATATAGGTTACACGAGTAACTAATGCGCCATAGGAGTGATCTAGAGAGATCTAGACACTCACCAACATACATTGGAGTGAACTGTCACCTAGTCCTAGTTAACTGATCCATGCAATCATCAGTTAATTGAGGCACAACTTCCACTAGTCTAACTAAGTGTAACTAAGTATAATTGAATCTAAACTGAAGAGGAACATCCTATTTTGTAGAGGAATATTCTCTAGAGAGAATATTCTCATCTAAGGAAGAGTTCTCAACATTGGATTGTAAAACTTAGGAAAATAATTATAGGTGAGTGTGTAATATCTCCAATAGAAGAAATTCCATTGGCAGTAAATGGGTGTTTAAGAAAAAGTTGAATGCAGAAGGAAAAGTGGAAAAACACAAAGCTCGATTAATAGAAAAAAGTTATTCCCAAGCAGAGGGAATTGACTTTGGTGAAATTTATTCTCTTATTTCCAAGTTAACCTCTATTAGATTTCTTTTATTTGTTGTTGTTTCTTTTTATTTTGAAGTAGAACAGATGGATGTGAAGACAACATTCCTACATGGGGATCTAGAAGAAGAAATCGACATGAAGTAGCCAAAAGGCTTTGTAGTGAAGGGAAATAAAGAGATGGTATGCATGCTCAAAAATTCCTTGTATGGGTTAAAGCAATCACCAAGGATGTGGTATAAAAAATTTGATACTTATATATTGGGACTCGGCTTCACAAGGTGCAAAGCCGAGCACTATGTGTATTTCAAATTAGTAGGTGATCGTCTTATTTATTTGGTCTTGTACGTGGATGATATGTTGCTAACTTGAAACAACAAGGGAATTATCTAGGATGTGAAAAGTCAATTGTCCTCTAAATTTGACATGAAAGATCTTGGTGCTGCAAACTTTATTTTGGGCATGGAAATTAAAAGAGATCAGGAAAATGGTAAACTCTGGTTGAGTTAGAGAAAATAAGTTGAGTTAATATTGCATAGGTTTAATATGTAGGAATGTAGACAGGTCAAGGTCCTTATTCTTGTAGGCGTAAAATTATATGCAGATCAGCATCCTAAGACACAAGAAGAGGAAGAGGACTTGTCCCACGTTCTGTATGCTAGCATGATTGGTAATTTGATGTATGCAATGGTCTGTACTAGACTAGACATTGCACATGCAATGGGAATTTTGAGCGGGTATATGTAAAAACCCGGAAATAAGCATTAGACAAAGTAAAGAGGGTTTTTAGGTATTGCCATGCAAATACCTAAAAACCACATAATCTAATATTTCATAATATTATAAGATCTATTGTGATGAAGTGTTCTAGAGGAATATCCATGGAAGTTTATAGATCAATTCTCAACCTTATTGTGATTGGTTATTTGAATTTGGTAAATAATCAAATAAAAAATATGTTATTAATAAAGGTCAATTGAAAGCATATGTGAAAAAGTCACGGGATCTTATTAAAGGATAGAGTCTCTATTCATATTAGACTCTCTTTGTAACACCAACCTATCCCTCACTAACAACTCATTCTAAGATAATGACATTTTTAATCCAATGGTCCATGACAATTAATGCTTCTTGAAAGTGTTTGATAATGGTCCATCACTACTAGCCTTAGATATTGTTCCTAACTTAAGGTGTTTGATGATGAATTTGACATCTTACAAAAACTCTTAAAGATCGTTCTCGACTAATTCTTAACAAATTTTCTAGTGGAAATGAACTCTAAAACCTTTGATTTGACTAGTAAAAAATTTCCATGCAACCTCCATGAAATTGTTATGAGGACACATTCATCTCTTCTTCAGAATAATGTGTCTATTGGATTGTTGATCTTAATATGTCTTGAGGAAACTTTCCTAGTAGATGATATTCACACATCAACTTTGCTCCTATACTAAATGATTGATGTACACATGTTCTCAACTAAAAAAGACCACACATATCTCATCACAAGTTGCAAACTTGCTACCATTGATTCCTCCAATCCTCTAATTCATAAATAATCTATGTAAAATGTTTGACTATTATTCAATCTAAATTATCAAATATTCAATAATTTGTTCGAATGAATTGATACCCAAATCGTTCATTTCAAAACATTAAACCCCTTTCTTTTGTATGACCACAACCTTTTACAAATATATAAATTATTGATACATGAAGGAGCATTAGCACGAGTTGTACTCATAACCCCAATAACCCAGCTCTAAATAATCATACAACCTTTTCAAATGTATTCACACATCACTACTAATATACTTAAAGTCTCAACAAATATCTTCAAAAACCATTGCTAATATACACTCTAATTTATTATAACCTCATTATAAGTTATAACTAACTCTTTCACTGAATGATGGTAGAAATCTATCAAATACCAAATATCTTCAAAAATCATTGCTTATATACACTCTAATTTACTATAACCTCAGTTATAACTAACTCTATCACTGAGTAATGGTAGATATCTATCAAATACCAAACCTTACTTGAAACATTACATTGTTATATCAAACCCCAAAAAATTCAATATGGGTTCATTCATAACTTTTATAGGATTTGGTAATACAAATAAAGGCAAGGTTTGAACTTGAGGGGTTGAGGGTGGGAGCTATTTGTGAGTGAATAAAATTGTCACGAGAGGCGTTCAAATTCTGGTGACAACATCGTTCTTCCATAGAGGACTGGCTGCAGCCCAGCCTAGCTTCAAAAAAGAGGTTTGAATTTGAATTACTTCAATACAAATTGAAAACTTCGAGTATATGAAACCCCCCATAACCCGATTGCAGAAATAAATGAGACTTTAAAAAATTGCAGAACCTCGTATTAGGGTTGCTGTGCTTCATTGTCCGAGCTTTTTCTTCACAAAACTTCCATTATTCCCTTTTTTGATAATCCAAGAACTTTAGGTTCAAAACAACAGGCGAACAAGGAAACTTCACCAACAAGGCATTCATGAACAAGAGGTCGAGTTGCAGCAATATGCTTCTCTGGGGTGACTGATTGTCTTCGTGATCCTTGGCGTCCAAAGCGATGGAGAAACCCATGCCAAGAACCAACATCGTATGATCCTTAGCCATCATCTTGAGCAGATGATCCTAACATGCATAGCACCCCACGATACTTTGCCTTAACTATGATCTAGGTGATCTCTGGGTTAGCTGTACTTATGCCATTAAAGGTGATAAGAAGGATAGCTAATTTTCTCCAACAAATGAAGAAGGGTGGCTCAACTTTCACCGTTCATGCTTTTTCAAGACTTTCCAAGTTCGCAGACGTTTCAAAAGAAGAATTGCAACGTTGTGGAATCGGCGAGGATGTGAGAAAGCTCTGCGAAATGGGTCAGTTGAAGGAAGCGGTGGATCTCTTGTATACTATGGACCATCGATCCGTTCAGGTAGATTTTGATACCTATGCTTACATCTTACAGGAATCTGTCCACAAGAAAGATTTGGTACAAGGCCAGAGACTCCATGCTCACATGATTAAAACTGGTTTTCTGCCCGGCATTTATTTAAAAACCAAAATCATCATTATGTATGCCAAATGTGGGAATTTGGTAGATGCACGCAGTATGTTTGACAATATGTCTGAACGAAATGTGGTCTCTTGGACTGCGATTATTGCAGGGTACACTCAGCACGGTCAAGGTGAGGATGCCTTCCGATTATATTATCGGATGCAAAGGGCTGGAGTGAAACCCAATGAGTTTACCTTTGCAAGTGTTCTTACAGCTTGCGCAGGCATTGGAGCCCGAGAGTGGGGTAGGCAGGTCCATGCCTGTGTTGCGAAAGTGGAGTTTGGTTTACATCTTTTTGTGGGTAGTGCCCTGCTTGATATGTATGCCAAATGTGGGAATGTTGAAGATGCACGCCATGTGTTTGACAAAATGTGTCAAAGAGATGTGGTATCTTGCACTGCCATTATTGCAGGGTATGCACAACAGGGGCAGCATGAGGAGGCTTTGAAACTCTTTTGCCAGCTACAAGAAGCAGGCATGGAGCCAAACGAGGCCACTTTTGCTAGTGTTCTTAGTGCATTAGCAGGCATTACAGCCCTGGAACAGGGAAGGCAGGTCCATGATTGTATAATTCGAAGACAGTTTCAAACTTATGTCACTCTGGGTAATGCCCTTGTTGACATGTATTCAAAGTGCGGAAGCATAGAGGATGCCCGCATAGTATTTGACAGAATGTCAGAACGAAATGTTATTTCATGGAATGTGATGATTGCAGGATATGGTAGGCATGGGCATGGCAAGAATTGTATTCAACTCTTTGAATGGATGCAACATACATGTGTGAAGCCGGACAGCATCACCTTCCTGGCTCTTCTTTCTGGGTGCAGCCATGGAGGCCTAGTGACTGAAGGCTGGCAGTATTTTGATGCCATGACTCATGATTATTGCATTACGCCTAGAGTTGAACACTTTGCTTGCATGGTTGACCTACTAGGCCGTGCTGGATGTTTGGATGATGCACTCAGCTTCATCAGGAATATGCCATATGGACCTGATGGTGCTATATGGGGTGCTTTGCTTGGTGCCTGCAGAGTCCATGTTAATGTTGAAATAGCAAAATGTGCTGCGGAACATCTCTTTGAGCTAGAACCAGAAAATGCTGGAAATTATGTGGTGCTTTCAAATATCTATGCAGCAGCTGGCATGTGGGATGAAGTCGTAAATGTGAGAAAAATTATGAAGGACAAGGGGATCAAAAAGGAGCCCGGGTTTAGCTGGATTAAGGTTAGGAGGGTGGTGCATACTTTTTCTGTAGGAGATAGATCACATCCTAAAACAGAGGAGATCTATGTGATGCTAGAGGGACTCTCTGAGCAGATAAAGAAAGCAGGGTATGTTCCCGATACAAACTTTGCGTTGCATGACGTTGAGGAGGAGCAGAAGGAACATATTCTATCTCTTCATAGTGAGAAACTGGCCATTGCATTTGGGCTCATTAGCACACCCCAAGGAACACCTATTAGAATAGTCAAGAACCTTCGTGTTTGTGGTGACTGCCACACTGCCATCAAATTCATCTCAAAGACTGTTGGACGAGAAATTGTAGTAAGAGATTGCCACCGCTTCCATCATTTTACGGATGGATTTTGTTCTTGTGGGGATTATTGGTGATTCATAATGAATAATTTATAATGGTTTTTCCCTGGTGGGTAAGATCTTAGTGTTCCATGTAAAGGAGAGAAGCATTCAGCAAGACAGAGCCCAGCAATCAACATGGCTAGCAAATCAAGGATATGTTCCTGGCTGAAACTTTGTGCTGCATGGTGTCAAGGAGGAGCAGAAGGAACATGTAAGAAACTGGCTATTGCATTTGGGCTCATTGGCACAACCCTTAGGAATACCTATTAGGATATAGTCAAGAACCTTTTGGTTTGTGATGACTGCCACACTTCCATCGAATTCATCTCAAAGATTGCAAGAGATTGCCATGGCTTCCATTCTTTCACAGATGGATTGTGTTCTGGTGCGGATTTTTGGTGATTAATTTCTATTGCCTTTGCCCTGGTGGGTAAGATCTCATTATAAAATGTGGAGAGAAGCATCCATCAAGATAGACCGCAGTAATGAAAAGTCAGTAGCTAATCAATGGACCTTGATGTCTGATGGGATTGTTGAATCTTAACATCCTACAACATACCGATTTTGGTGCTGGATAAGGTTCGTGTCATAGACAAAGAAGAGACAGACACATTTTTGGAAATCACTTATGTGAAATGGGCAATTATGGCATTTCCTAGCAAGATTTTTAAAATGTTGGGAAACTCATGTCACCTCTGAAATTGCGTATTTTATAGCTAGATTTCCTGAACACCACAACATTTAGGACTGAAAAAGTTATGGGAACATAACTCTTCCTCGAGTCGCATAAGCTCATTTCTGTACAAGGGCTGCTATCTGATGGCAATTAATATTCTATCATAGCAAGGTGTTCCATAACTCTGCTCTCCCTTTCAAAAAATACTTGGTGAATTAATTTCAAATGACAAATCACTCTTATAGAGCTTCTATGGGTGTTTGTCTACGACTGAGACACAATCTTTGATCGCTGAAGTTACGAACCACAGATAAGGAATTCTGGCAACTAAAGTTCCCTGGGTGAGAGAGGCTAATGCCAGTGTGCATGGTGCAGGGATATATACGGTGTTGCATGTAAAGGAGAGGTGATTTCACAAAAGAAAAACTCATCAAGAGTGACTCACACCTAGCACATCTAGAAATACAAGAGACGCACATATGCTTTGCCTTGATGCACATAATAGTTCATACAAATTTGCCATAATATCTGTTTCAAATTATTAGAGTATATCCATCCTCCTCTTTAAGTATACTGACTATCCTAAACAAACTTTGGTAATCAAATAATTACAGGACTCGAGAAATGTATGTTGGTCACTAGCTTCGTGCATCCCCACTGGAGTATCGAGGCGGAATCACATACCACCCTATAGGAAAATGACCTAGTGCTGATGTGTATTTTATTTGATGTTGCATTGATGTCCGTTTAAGGCATTAACTTGGGCTTTTGTGTACTTAAATGTAGCAGGTTTAAATCTTCATTCCAAGTCGGGTGCCACTGCCTCTCCAATAAAAGGAGACGCATTATAATTTTTTTCCTTTACAATTTTCTTTGCTCAACTCTTCTTAATATTAACCCGTGAAGACTCGATTTTCTCCCCTTCGCCAACTCGAGAAAAATATTTAGATTCTTCCTATTGACATTTATTAATTGACTTTCCGTTTTCATTTTTCTAAGCCACAAATATAAGGACTATGCATGAAGAAAGAAAGGAGGATGGGGAAAATTGTGCGAGCATGAGAGAGAGGGGTAGGGGTAAATGAATCATGTGAAAGGGCTATAAGGGAAGATCAAGCAATTTCTCCACCCTCTTATTCTGAGATGGTGGTCTTGGAAGTCAAGATTGGATTTGGCATTGGAAGGGGAATAAGAATTGAACTAAAAGGAAGGGTGCTTAGAGTATCATCGCATCAAAAAGCCTTTATATGCTCCTATATCATCTAAAGTGGACCTCCCTTGTGATAATAGCATTGTAGGACAAAGGATGAGAAATAACTCCTATCATGGTTGATGAGACCTTAAAAGGGCCTATTATGGGCTGATTTATTGTTGATATTTTGCATCTTCGTGAAGTACTAAAGCTCCATTTTGATTTGAATTGGAGTTTCGCCACACAATTTTGTGGCATCCTTTCAATATATTTTTCGATAGACTTATGTATAGATGAAATGGATTTTGTCCTCACTAGTGCATTGTAATTTGATAATGGGTTATAGGTTTGGTTGGAGGATATAATTTGGAACTAGAAGAGGCAAGTATTATGGTAAGTTTGGAATGAAGGGTTCCTTTAGAAGCTTGCCTTCATGGCTTGTTTGGGTTTAATGTTAGTGTGTCTATCTTTTGGCACTTAGCTTCACGGTTTTGTTATGTAGTTGTCGTTGTCTTTGTAGAGTTTATTGTTTCTCTTGGATTCACTACGTGTTGAACAATGGTTTGCTTGAGTTTGTTAGGACATTTCTTAGTAGTGTGGTTTATTTGCAATGAACTAATGGTGGTTAATTCTTTAACAATGTTTTAATGGTGTTTGAACTATTGTCGAGACAAAGGGAGCTTGGGCCTTGTTGTGATATTACAGAGTTAAGGATATCCTAACCACTCGATGAGTTGTTTACTTCATTAGTAATGTATTGGCCTAATAGTTAGGTAGATGCATCCAACCAACTTTGTTAGGCCATCTTAGGAAAGTGCATGTGGGTTGCCTCAATGGTTTGATAGCCCAACTATCAAGGAGACTTTCCAAGTGTGACCATGGGGACCAATGAAGTTACATCACTTGTACATCTAACTCATGCACGCAAAGGAGATGACATACAAAAGCTTGACAAGTGTCATATGACAACCCTACGTCAACGACGTGCACCACTATATGAATGGATGGACTAATCAGAGGGGGACACATGTACTAGCCATCAAGTGCCACGTGTAAGCTCCATTGGATAGGTCAGATTGTTAGGGAAACATCATGTTACAACATGGGTGAAAGGCTTTGTCAGCATGATGCAGGAGCATCCACAACACACCAAGCGAGCCAGCGTGTGGAGCAGGAAAAGACAGCTGGACAGCGCCAGCACCAAATTTTGAATTTCACCTTGATGTAGTTGCGCCAAGCATTAATGAGTTAATGTAATGAAGCGCACTTGTATTGTATAATAGATAGGAAGGCATTTATTAGAGTTAATGCTGGTAGATAGGAATTCATTGTAGATTTGATAGTTTCTAGGTTTCGAGAGGGCAAACGGAATATAGGCACCCTCCTTTGTACATTGTAACATTAGCAATTATCATAGGGAGCAAGCAGAGCAGAGCAGAGAGCTTGTGAAGAACACCCATGTACAGATTGAATTAATAGAAGAGAGTCTTTGATTCAGCTTCATGGTTTGTGTTGTTTCTCTGTATGATATTTACATGCTCATGAATGTTTGCTTCTTTTGTATGCATTTGCTTTTGAATATGCTGTGCATATGTTTTCAGAGATTTATTGAAGTCTGAAGGAGAYGGGAATGAGTTTCAATTGTTTCTCTGTTTGAGCCAAGAGGTTCCTGCATAGAGTGCAGTCRAATTCATCCGCATAGAGTGCGTTGATGAGGCTCAACAGTTAAACTCTCATTYTCGCTCACCCAGAAAYTGAATTRGGTTGACAGAGCCGTGCAGGAGAAGTGCAGGCCGAGTTTGAAGTCTCAGTGGGAAGTCTGAGCCAAGGAAGGTAGAGACTGTTATTGCTGTAGGCGCACAGAGTTTGGAAGACTCAACACTTCGAGAGCTGTTGAGGTYGAGCGCAAGGAGTGTGCAGACATCCTTTTGAAGGAGAGCGAGAAGTTAAGCTCAGAAGGGATAGTTCCTTTCATCAATAGTGTGGGAATAGACCCAGGTGAGATTCGAACARCAACGRAGCTCTGGGACAGGAGAAACCTCTAAGAAGGAGAATTGACGAACAKGGTTCGCCAAAGGAACTCGCGAAATCCCGTCGACCGTTGGATCGTGGAAAACCCGTGAGGAAGTTAACCCATGGACGCAGGAAGGATCAAAGCCCATCGGGATTCGGCATTCGGCGTTTGACGAGGTGAGGTGCAGACTCATTGAAATCGCGAGTCGCGATTTCCCGAAATTACCGGAGCCGTTGATTTCCACGTGACGCGTGTCGAGAGATCCCAGTATATCGGGATTCGGCGTTCGGGGTTTTCGACATCAAGAAACACTTGCATCGTGGATTCGCGATCCGCGAAATCCCGAAGGTGATGTGGCAGCGTGGGACCCCGGGAGCGAGTGGAGTCCAGGTGGCACTGTATCGGGAAATCGGTACTTCGGTACTCGGGGTTTGGAAAAGTCAAGTGGTGACATCGCGAGTGGCGATATCCCGATGGGGAAAATCCCGACGAGTGGAAAGCGTTGACGGTTGACTATCGGGGATCGAGAGTTGGAGTTGCACGAGAACGTGCATACAGGGCTCGCGATATCGCGAGACCCGAAATCCCGAGAAGAGAAAGGGGAAATCGCAGGAGTGTTACTGTGGGTAGTGAAACTCCCGAGAGGAGTTGGAAGAGTCTTTGACTCTTCGGGCCTGTGCGAACGAAGGTCCTGGTAGGAGCGGCTGCTGCTGAGAGCGGTTCGCGTCAGAGTGGTATCAGAGCCGGAGAGGAGTTCTCTTTGTTCCGGTAGCAGAGGGAAGCAGATTACATTATGCCGCCCAGAAGAGAGAGACAGTCGCCTGATCGAGAAGACAGGGACGCTCGAAGAAGGGGTAGACCGGCAGGGGACCCAGAGATGGAGCGCCAGATGCGAGATCTTCGAGCAAGGCTTGAGGAGATGGAGACTGCGCAGAGACGCGGAGCTGGGGCAGTAGAGTTCAGTGATTCCGAGGTGGAAGAGGAAGCTGGACACGATGCCGAAGAGGTCACAGCAGAGGACGCATCGACAGAGAGGTTGATTAGAGCCATCGCCAGGATGAGCTCAAAGACAAAGATGGACATTCCCGTCTATGAGGGAAGTCTAAATGCAGAAGAGTTGCTGGATTGGATCCGAGCACTCGACACCTACTTCGATTATGAAGACATCGAAGAGGACAAGAAGATAAGGCATGCTGTTACAAAGCTGAAAGGACATGCAACCTTATGGTGGGATGAGTTGCAGGCTGATAGGCGTTGCAAAGGAAAACATAAAATTAAGAGCTGGGACAGGATGATCGCTAAGATGAAAGCTAAATTCATCCCTAGGGATTATCAGATCACACTGTTCAGGCGTATGCAGAACCTGAGACAGAAGATGATGACGGTGAAGGAGTACACCGAGGAATTTTATAGGCTCAATATCCGAGCAGGTCATCGGGAGAGTGATGATGAAAAGGTGGCGAGATACCTGAATGGTTTAAGGTATGACATTCAGGACGAGTTAAGCATGGTTACCATCCGAACAGTTGAGGATGCGTACCAGATGGCTCTGAAAGCCGAAGAGAAGCTGAGCCGCAAGCAGGGACAGCGAGGGCGAGGCAGGAGTCAACCCAGAGGCAAGGCAATTGCCCAAGAAAGAACTCAGAAACCCAAGGAGGAATGGCAGAGACCTCAGGGAAAGGTTGAGAGAGGTGGAACCTCACAACCAAGGCAACAATATGCTGAGCCGAGGAGGCAGCATACAGAGCAGGGTGGCGGATATGCTGACGCTAACACTATTCCTTGTACCCGAGGTAGAGGAAGAGGCCGTAGAGGAATTATCACATGTTTTACATGTGGAAAAGACGGACACAAAGCCGTTGACTGTCCAGATCGGAAAATGGACAGAAGTGAAACTCACATCACTGAGGCGCAGAGGCGTGATGCGGAGACAGAAGATGCAGACAACGGAAGGTCGCTTGGGATGCATAAGATTCTTTTGACACCTGAGAAAGAGGTGGACAACTCAGTGCAGAGGAGCAGACTGTTCAGAACGGCTTGTACAACCAAGGACAGGAAATGCAAAGTCATAGTTGACAGTGGGAGCACTGATAATCTCGTTTCGACCGAGATGGTGGAAAAGCTGGAGCTGGAAACGACTAAGCACCCGAGTCCATATAAAGTCTCGTGGTTACAGAAAGGACACCGGGTAAGTGTCACTAAACAATGCTTGGTTAAATTCAAGATTGTGAATTATCATGATGAGATTCTGTGTGATGTCATTCCCATGGATGTATGTCATATATTGCTGGGTAGACCATGGCAGTATGATAGAAATGTTGTTCATGATGGGAGGATGAACACATACACTCTGGAGAAGGATGGGAGACTCCATAAATTGCTTCCGATAAAAGATAAGGAAGTGAAACCGGAAGTAACCAGTACCATACTTCTTATGAGTGGGAAGGAGCTTCTCACAGAGATGGAGAAGAACGAAGATCCACAATTCTTTGTTGTCAGGAAACCAAGAATTGTCTTGACAAGCACAAGAGTGGACGACTTGCCAGAAGAGATTCAGGAACTGCTGGGAGAGTTCGCTGATATCATCGTGGACGAACTACCTCGTTCGTTGCCACCGATGCAGAGTGTGAGTCATCACATCGATCTCATACCCGGAGCAAGCTTACCGAATAAAGCTGCGTACAGGTTGACACCTCAGGAGAACGAGTAAGTCAAAAGGCAGGTACAGGATCTGCTGGACAAAGGACTGGTCAGAGAGAGTCTCAGTCCGTGTGCTGTTCCAACAATGTTAAGTCCGAAGAAGGATGGAGGCTGGAGAATGTGTACAGACTCCAGGGCTATAAACAAGATCACCATCAGGTACAAATTTCCACTGCCGAGAATGGATGATCTGATGGATTGCCTGAGTGGGGCAAATTATTTTTCGAAGATTGATCTCAAGAGCGGATATCACCAGATCCGGATGAGAGAAGGAGATGAATGGAAGACAACATTCAAGACAAACGAGGGTTTGTACGAATGGCTGGTCATGCCGTTTGGTTTGACAAACGCGCCAAGCACTTTCATGAGGCTAATGAATGAAGTCCTACGAGAATTCATTGGCAAATTTGTGGTTGTATACCTGGACGATATACTGATTTTCAGCAAGACTAAGGCTTAACATTTAAAGCATTTGGCCATTGTGATGAGAAGGCTACAACAGGAGAAGTTGTTGATCAATTTGAAGAAGTGCTCATTTTTGCAGACATAACTCATTTATTTGGGTTTTGTAATCTCGGCAAATGAATTGAAGATGGATCCTGAGAAGGTGAAAGTAATCAGGAATTGGCCATCGCCGAGAAACGTTTTTGAGGTAAGGAGCTTCCATGGACTGACTAGTTTCTACAGGAAATTTATCAGGAATTTTAGTGGAATTAGCGCCGCAATGATGGACACAGTGAAGAAGCGGCATAAAGTTTTTCATTGGACAACAGAGGCTGAAAGGAGCTTCAATCTGTTGAAACGAAAGATAACAGAGCAACCAATTCTGGTGTTGCCTGACTTTCATAAGACATTTCAGGTGAAATGTGATGCCAGTGGGTATGCTGTTGGAGGGGTCCTGAGTCAAGATGACATACCTGTTGCATATTACAGCGAGAAGCTGGATGATGCAAAGCTAAAATACTCCACATATGACAAGGAGTTCTATGCCATCATACATGCATTGAAAAAATGGAGGCATTACTTGATACCCAAAGAGTTTGTACTGTACAATGACAATCATGCATTGCAATTTGTAAGTAAACAGGAGAAGTTGAACCAGAAGCATGCAAAATGGGTAGAGTACATGCAAAATTTCACGTTTGTAATTAAACACATTTCAGGAACTGCTAACAAAGTGGCTGACGCTTTGAGCAGGAAATGTTTGTTGCTGCGGGAGTTCATGGTCAAAACCTTGGGTTTTGAGAATCTGAAGGACATGTATGCAGGTGATGCGGATTTTGCAGAGGCATACGAAGCAGCCGAGAATCCGGTTCTCAGGGATCGGAGTCCATGGCTGGAATATATGATCCAGGAAGGATTGTTGTTTAGGGGCAATCAACTGTGCATTCCAGATTGCTCCATGAGGGAGAATTTGGTGAGGGAAAAGCATAGCGGAGGCTTAGCAGGTCATTTTGGACATGACAAAACATTCGCAAAGCTGAGCGAATCATATTTTTGGCCAGGGATGCGAGCCGATGCAAAGATATTTGTTGACAGATGTCGGATATGTCAACATTCGAAGGGCCGAAAGCAGAACGCTGGGTTTTATCAGCCATTACCCATACCTGAGAGGCCATGGGAGGCAATCAGTATGGATTTTGTTCTGGGATTTCCAAGGACGCAGAGGGGAGTTGATTCCGTCTTTGTGGTGGTGGACAGGTTTTCGAAGATGGCACATTTCATTCCGTGTCAGAAGACCAGCGATGCGACCCACATCGCGAACTTGTTTTTCAAAGAAATCGTTAGATTGCATGGATTGCCGAGAAGCATAGTCTCGGATCGGGATATGAAATTCATAGGTCACTTTTGGAGGACGCTATGGAAGAAGCTGGGAACTAATTTGGCATTTAGCTCAGCTTACCATCCGCAGACAGATGGGCAGACCGAGGTGGTCAATA
>ML786778.1:10669-49167 GCA_009831015.1 Picea engelmannii | reverse complement strand
GCGTTCGGGGTTTTTGACATCAAGAAACACTTGCATTGTGGATTCGCGATCCGCGAAATCCCGAAGGTGACGTGGCAGCGTGGGACCCTGGGAGCGAGTGGAGTCCAGGTGGCACTGTATCGGGAAATCGGTACTTCGGTACTCGGGGTTTGGAAAAGTCAAGTGGTGACATCGCGAGTGGCGATATCCCAATAGGGAAAATCCCGACGAGTGGAAAGCGTTGACGGTTGACTATCGGGGATCGGGAGTTGGAGTTGCACAAGAACGTGCATACAGGGCTCGCGATATCGCGAGACCCGAAATCCCGAGAAGAGAAAGGGGAAATCGCAGGAGTGTTACTGTGGGTAGTGAAACTCCTGAGAGGAGTTGGAAGAGTCTTTGACTCTTCGGGCCTGTGCGAACGAAGGTCCTGGTAGGAGCGGCTGCTGCTGAGAGCGGTTCGCGTCACATCATAACTCAACAGAGCGATGAATAGAAATGAGAATAGAGTTGGCTCAACAACTGAGGAAAGGTTCAACTAGTCACCATGCCATCTTAATGGCTAACGTCAACACGACATGTTGATAGATGGATAAAAGACTAGCTAGAGATCACTGTGTGGATGGATAGGATTGAGCCATGTGGTAAAGAAGTGAAGAGTTGTAATGTGATGATAGAATGAAATATGAAGTTCTTGGGAAATACATGGTATGGTCCACTGTGTTGGGTCAAAGTTGAGTGAGTTTACTACTATGAAGTTGAATCATTGGTTGCAATAGTTCAAACTCTGTTTGAGTGTGCACATTACAATGGTACAAAAGGTATTGGGTACACTAGAGGGTGATCCACTAATAACTATGTGGGGAGTTGTTTAAAGATCTCATTAAGTCCAATTTTTACCCTATTAGGTATGAAGAGAACCAAAGATTTTGTTGGTACTATTACCAACATAAACAAGGACAAAGTGTGTAAGAGTACATTACTAAGTTCATAAAACAAGCCATTAAGATGGAAATATCTCCCAAGAACTCAGATGGAATCATTAGGGATTTGGGTGGTCTACATAGTGATTTAAGGAGGCAAGTGATGCTTTTTAAACCTAAGTCTAACATTGACAAAGTTTGAGTGCAAGCATAATATCTAGAAATGGACAAGAAGAAAAGACAACCAAGTTGTTCAAGCAGACAAATCAACATGTCGCTTTCAAGGAGGGAAAGAGGAAGTGGAAAAGAAAGGTGAAGAAGATTGTCATCATTATACATCAGTGCAAGGATCCAAAGAACCACTGTGACCGCTGTAAAATAGACGGTCATACCAAAGACAAGTGCTAGAATGTACATTGATGTAGCCAACGCATGAGATTCATTCACAAGATCAAATAAACCATGAAAACACAGGAGAATGGAAAAATAACTCTCTTTTATTCCTTCTCCATCCTAACTATTACAATCGAAGTTCAACCCCTTATAACTATTATTTGAGATTTTTGAAAACAACTAATTTTAGAAAAACAACTATTTTTTTAGAAAAACAACTAAATTTAGAAAATTCTCGCATGATTCTAAAACTGACCACTAACTAAGAGCTAACTAGCATGACACTATTTGTCAACTCGCTTTTTTGATTAAGCTCATAAACTAAGAGATAAATGATAATTGAAAAATAAAAATTCTCGTAAAAACACTAAAACCCCAATTTTAGGCCTTATATGAAGGAATTTGGCCTTGTAAAAATGTCGAAATGATGTCCAAAAGAATATATCGAATCGACATGGCAGTGAACTCTTCGAGACGCAACTCCCCGTAAAATTTCAGCCCAAACGGATAACTGAGTCAAAAGTTATGACCCTTGGAAAATCCTCGAAAAATCCATGCATCATTCTCCTTTGGTTGAAAAGAACACAGCTCCTGCAAGTTACTGTCTTCAAACTATTGCCATTTAATGGGATCTAGGTTCAGTAAGTCACCCTCTGTAATCCACGTACTCTCTGTTGGTGCTACGCCTTCCCACTGGACCAGATATCAGTTGTATTGGCCTTGTTGAGTATGAAGGGTCTTCTTATCTAAAATATGTGCAATATTTTCCTTTTCTTTCTTGGAATGGCCTGTTGCCAATCCACCTCTGCCTTACTGTCATCACCCATATCGTCCCCATGGAATATATACAAATCAGAAACATTAAACACAGGGGAGATATCGAGGTCAGCTGGTAAATCAACCTTATAAGCATTGTCATTGATTTTCTTGAGAATCTTGCATAGACCAATTTTCTTATACTTCAATTTGTGGTAGGTTCCTCGAGGAAACCACTCCTTCCGTAAATAAACCATCACCAAATCACCTTCATTGAATACTTGGTATCGTTGGTGACCATCTTTGATAATTTTGTTATGTTCATTACTGGCCTGCAATTTTTGTCTCACTTGTTGCAACAACTGTTGAATGTGTTCTGCAAATGCTTCCCCATCATCACTGATCCTATCCCCAAGTGGTAGTTGCACCAAATCTAGGACACCCATAGGATTTCTACCGTAAACAACATGAAACGGAGATTTACCTGTAGATCTATTCACTGAACTATTGTAGGCAAATTATGCTCGTGGTAAAGCCAAATCCCATTGCTTGGGCTTCTCTCCAACAATGCTCCGTAACAAGTTTCCCAAACTCCGATTTACCACCTCGGTTTGCCCATCTGTTTGGGGGTGATAGGTACTGTTGCACTGTAATTTAGTTCCCATTTTCTTCCATAAACTCCTCCAAAAATGACCCAAGAACCGAGTATCTCTATCAGAGGTAATAGTTTTTGGAACCCCATGCAATCTAACAACTTCTGAAAAAAACAAATTTTCCACCCTCGATGCATCACTAGTTTTCTTGCAAGCAATGAAATGAGCCATTTTAGAGAACCTATCAACAACCACACAAATTGAATCATTACCTCATTGTGTGTTTGGGAGCCCCAACACAAAATCCATGCTCATATTTGTCTATGAACCTATGGGCATTGGTAATGGAATATACAACCCCGTGTTATGTGAGTGTCCTTTAGACATTTGACAAATCCGACATCGTGCCACATACTTGGTTATATTTTTTTTCATCTTCAACCAGTAATACTTATCTTCAATTAAGGCTAGCGTCTTATCCTTTCCAAAATGTCCTGCCAAACCACCATTGTGAAGGTCTCTGATAATATTTTCCCTCATTGAACCAATTGGGATGCATAGTTGTTTTCCTTTGAAGAGGTCGCCATCTTGCATAAAATATTCACCTTGATTAAGATACATGTTCCCAACGACTGGATTCTTCAATTGTTCCACAATCTCCCGAAAATCATTATCAGATGCATAGAGATCCTTTAATGAAGCAAACCCAATTACTTGATTTTCCATGGTTGTCAAAAGAATAGTGTGTCGACTCAAAGCATCTGCAACTTGATTATGTCGTCCTGATTTGTGCTTCAAAACAAAGGTGTAGCCTTGCAAGAAAGAGGCCCATTTTGCATGTCTATTGTTCAATTTATTTTGGGTGTTTACATATTTTAATGCAATATGATTGGTAAATAACACAAACTCCTTCGATACTAGATAATGCCTCCAATGTCTCAATGCTTGCACAATTGCATAAAATTCTACATCATATGTGGAGTAGTTCTTTCTTACCTCATTCAATTTTTCACTAAAGAATGCAATTGGTCTACCTGCTTAGCTAAGTACAACTCCAATGCCTACATGTGAAGCATCACAATCTACCTCAAACACTTTATCAAAGTTCGGTAAGGCTAATATGGGTGCCTCAGTTACCTTCTTCTTCAAAAACTTAAAAATTTCCTCAACTTCCTTGGTCCACATGAATGTCTTGCCTCTGGTGCAATATGTTATGGGTGCTACAATATTGCTAAAATTTCGAATAAATTTTCTGTAAAAGTTGGCCAGCCCAGGAAAACTTCTTACCTTTGTGATGCTCCTGGGACTAGGCCACTCCAAAATTGCTCTGACCTTCTCTGAATCCGCCTTGACTCCCTCTGTCGAGATGACAAAACGCAGGAACACCAAACTTTCTTGCGGGAAACTACATTTCTTCAGGTTTGCATAAAGTTGATGTTTTCTCAATGCATCCAATATAATTTTCAAATGTTGGAAGTGATCTTCTTTTTTGTTACTGAAAACTAGGATGTCATCAAAATACAAAACAACAAACTTACCAATATAAGGTCGAAGCACAATATTCATCAATCGTATGAAAGTGCTAGAAGGATTGGACAACCCGAATGGCATCACCATCCATTCATATAGTCTATCCTCGGTCTTGAAGGCAATTTTCTATTCATCCCCTTGGCGAATCCAGATTTGGTGGTATCCACTTCGCAAATCAATCTTACTAAAATATTTAGCTCCGACTAGTACATCCATCATGTCATCCAACCATGGTATAGGAAACCTAATTTTATTGATTGCTCTGCTATCTGCACACATCCTCCATGTATTATCCTTTTTTGGAGTCAACAATGCTGGTACAACACATGGACTCATGTTTTCTCTTACCAAACCTTTATTTATGAGTTTCGTCACTTGTTAGTTGAGCTCTGCATGTTGTGTAGAACTCATCCTATAGGCTTCATGATTAGGTAAAGATGATCCCGGGATTAGATCAATGTGATGTTGAATATCCCTCTTTGGTGGAAGACCATCAGGTAGTTCATTAGGGATAACATCAACATATTCTTCTAGTAACTTGGCCACTTCAGTGGGAATTGGTATGTCTTCCACGACTCCTTTTTGCACAATTAACGCATAGCCGAATCTCGTTGCCTTTGTTTCCTTAACAAACTCTCTTTTTGAAAACATAGTCTCAGTTTTTCCCTCATCCTTAAGGAGCAATAAGATGACTTTCGATCCATCCTTCCAAAAGGTGTAGGTATTCTTTCCTCCATCATGCATGACTTTTCTGTCATATTGCCAAGGCCTCCCTTGTAACAGATGGCATGCCTCTATCGAAATGACATCACACCATAATTCATCTTTATAAGTCTTACCAATGGAAAACTTGATCAAACATCTTTTATTAATGGTGACTTCATTCCCCTTTTTGAACCATGTAATTCGATAAGGATGGGGATGTGTTTCATAGCGTAATTTCAACTTATCTACCATCTCTTTGGAAACCATATTCTCACAACTGCCACTATCAATAATAACTTGGCATACCTTTCCCCTACAAGTGCGTCTGGTTCGAAAAATATTTGTTTGAAGCCAAGAATATTCATTGTCGCTACCCTGCGTTTGCTCTTTTTCGGGAATCACCGTTGACCTCCGTATCATGAGACTCTCCCCCATATCAGGTGGGACTTCAGATTCAACTCGTTCATTCTCAGCTTGGACTAAGTTCAAACTAGGTTGTTGTCCTTGCTTCGACTCTTGCATGTTATAAGTTGGGCATTCAAATGCTCGATGACCCTCTACACCACACCTGAAACACACATATGGTCCTCCTCTACCACCACCGTAACCTCTACCCCTATGAAATCTTCTTCCTCATGGCTGATTCAGGTTACATTGTAGAGTATCTTATGCTTTCTCAGCTCCTTGGGATGATTCACCTCTGCCATAGTTAAAACCACTCCGTGAGGTAGACGATGTACCCCTCCTTGCTCCTCTATTCCTTTGAGCAAATTGTCGGTTTAGATTTTCCTTTACCTTTAAGGCTAATTGATATGCCTCTTCCATGTTGTGAACTCTATGCATGCTAAGTTCATCTTAAATAGAAAATTTTAAACAATTCACATACCTTGCAACCAATTGCTCATCAGTTTCCTAGTGATCCACGCGAATAGACAACTGATAAAACTCGTTTGTGAGTTCTTCCACGATGAACATGTTCTGCTTCAAGTTCTAAAATCTATGAAAAAGGGTCTGGGCATAGTCTAGAGGCAAAAACAATTCTGGCAATTTTTTTTTCCATCCGCCTCCAGGTCTTAATTTTGTCTTTTCCTTTTCTTACTCTATCTTTATGCACATGATCCCACCAGATCATGTCGTGACCCTTCATCTTGGTGCATGCAAATTTCACCTTCTTTTCCTTTAGCATAGGTTTCCATTCAAAAATTTTATCCATGGCGTTCAACTAATCTATTAACTCCTATGATTTAAGATTCCCTGCATATTCTGAAACTTCCATCTTGATCCTATCATTTCTCCCTTCTAGAGCCCCGAGCATCCTTTCTTTAAAAGACACGTTCTAATTGTTCTTCTTTGTGTTATTCATGTTCTATATGTTGATCTACATTTCCTTGGTCTTTCTCCTCATCAGACACTTCTCTTTGTACTATTCTCTGACTAGCCAACATGCTTGTAAGATATGCTACTTGCCTTTGGAGGTTTTGCATATCTCTGTGCATCTGAGCAAGACCTACTCTTCATCTTCCTCTCCCAGCCATCTTCCTGCTCTAATACCAAATGATGTAGCCAACGCCTGAGATTCATTCACAAGATCAAATAAACCATGAAAACATAGGAGAATGGAAAAATAACTCTCTTTTATTCCTTCTCCGTCCTAACTATTACAATCAAAGTTCAACCTCTTATAACTACTATCTGGGATTTTAAAAAACAACTAATTTTAGAAAAACAACTATTTTTTTAGAAAAATAGCTAAATTTAGAAAGCATGACTCTAAAACTGACCACTAACTAAAAGCTAACTAGTGTGGCACTATTTGTCAACTCTCTTTTCTGATTAAGCTCATAAACTAAGAGATAATTGATAATTGAAAAATTAAAAATTCCCGTAAAAACACTAAAACCCTAATTTGAGGCCTTATATGAAGGAATTTGACCCTGAAAATGTGTCGAAACGATGTCCAATCGGATAAATTAGATTGTCACGGCATTGAACTCTTAAAGACACAACTCCCTGTAAAATTTCAGCTCAAACGGATAACTGAGTCAAAAGTTATGACCCCGAAAAATCCCTGCATCATACATCCCGAGTTGAATCAAAGGAATTGTAACAAAGAGGCTAAGAAGAAGAATGTGCCCATAATGGATTTCGAGAACTAGATTTAGTGCAACTTAGATGTAGACAAAAACATTGTGTGTACAACAATAGAGAGAGGTGACCATGACCAATGTACATCACAAGAAAGAGAAGAAGATGCCCAAACTCTTCCATATTAAGATTTAAGTCCAAAATACCAAGGTGGATGTTCTATTTGAATCTAATTCAAAATCCAACCTCATAGAAAAGTACTTGGTAAGCAAGCTTGGATTGGAAGTGCATGATCATCCACATCCATACCCTCTAGGATGGGTGAACAAAGATGTGGAGTTGAGAATTACCAAGCAATGCATGATCAAATTTTCCATTGACGCAAATTACATTGATGCAGTGAAGGTAGATGTGGTGCTACTTGATGTATGTGGTGTATCATGTAGGGGAAGGCTCTACATTTATATGAGGGATGCTATTTTCATGTTGAGGGATAACTAACATTGTTTGATCAAGGATGGTAAGTCCATCATCCACAAAGACAAAGGTAAATCCAAAATCCCTTTGGTAAATGCTAACCAAGCCAATAAATTAATTAGCTCTAGTAGGAAGATTGTACTATTCTTGAGACGACATTAACAAGGATATGAATTAGTATAAATAAAGGCATCTTTGGAGTGTTATGCACCAAAGAGCATAAACACCGATTGAAGAAGCTTTTGTAGGCTTACATAGAAGTGTTCCAAGATCCTCAAGGGATGCCACTTAAGAGGGGAGTGGAGGATGGGATATAACGGTGGTATGCATTTCCAAACATAGGACTATATAGGAAATTCATATTGGAAGCAAATGAAGTGAAGAAATAATTACAACAATTGTTCGAGCAAGGAGTCATGTGCCCAAGTACTTCACCTTACAAGTCACACATCATCATAGTACATCAGAAGGATGGAACTTGGAAAATGTGTATAGACTATAAACCTCTAACAAAATCATCCTTAAGAATTGATACCTATTACATAGGATCAATTACTTATTGGCTTAGTTGTAGCATGCAAAAATACTTTACAAAACTAGATCTCAAATCGAGATACCATCAGGTGCAATATGAAGACAAGTTTGGAAGGTTGCCTTCACGACAAGGTGAGGTCTTTATGAATGGTTGGTAATGTTGTTTGGTTTTATATAATGCCCTGTCTACTTTTATGTGTTTGATGAATGATGTACTATGTTCCTGCCTAGATTCATTTGTAATAGTGTACTTGGACAACCTTTTAATATTTATCTCTATTTGGGAAGAGCATGTCTCGCATTTGATGTGAGGTTAGAGACAATGAGAAAACACAAGTTGTTGGTGAATAAGAAATGTGAGTTTTCTCAACAATCTTTTGTGTATATGGAGTATGTGATTGGTGGAGGGGAATTCACGATTGATGTTGTGAATATGGAGGCCATTATCAAATGGCCAACTCCAGTACTAATGTCACTAAAGTGGGGAGCTTCTTGGTAGCAACCTATAATGTACCCAATACCCTTTGTACCATTGTAATGCTACTTCTATGTGTTTGATGAATGATGTACTATGTCCCTTTCTAGATTCATTTGTAATAGTGTACTTGGACAACATTTTAATCTTTATCTCTACTTGGGAAGAGCATTTGATGCGGGGTTAGAGACACCGAGGAAATACAATTTGTCAGTGAATAAGAAATGTGAGTGTTATCAACAATCTCTAGTGTACATGGGCTATGTGACTGGTGGAGGAGAATTTCGGTTGATATTGTGAATATGGAGGTCATTATCAAATGACCAACTCTAGTACCAATGTTACTAAAGTGGGCAGATTCATGGTAGCAACCTGTAATGTACCTAGTACGTTCTATACCATTGTTGAGGCCACGAGGTACTCCAAAAACCATCCAACAAATTACTCTTATACCATATTTTATTATACCCATTTGGCCTAATCAAGTTCAATTTGATGTTAAAACATTTAGTTTATAAGCAATGATAATATAATTGTGGAAAGAACAATGCCCATAACAATATCCTTCTATCCCCATGTACACATTCAACCATTTTATAACAAAAACACCACTATCTAATTAAACATGGAATAATAACATCTGACACATGGGCATTTACAACAACATACATGTACAATCAGTTCCTCATAAAAAAACAATTACATTTCCTTCATGATTATGCCTCTTCTGAGATACCCACAAAGCTCTTTACAACAATTGCAAATAGCTCAAGATTACTTTACAAGCAGATGCATAATTATGCCTCTTTTGAGATGCCCATAAGGCTCTTTACAACAATTGCAAATAACTCAAGATCAATTTACAAGTAGATGCATAATTATGGCCTTTACATTACAAATATGGTTGTAACAATCTTTAAAATCTGCATATAAATGTCTTCCCAATAGTCCAACATGCTCCCTTGAAAAGAATGTTGAGTTCTAGAATTTCATTCTTTCCAAACAAGTACATCTTCATAAAAACAACACTATCCACAAGCATTGATATGCAAAATATAAAAAAAATAAGCCCAAATTACTTATCCGTTACAAGTGGCACAAGTGGAGGTAAAATTAATTTCATAAGAAGATTCATACCAAATTTCGTTGAGATTTTCAAACCATTGAATCATCTGTTGAAAGGGGACACCCGTTTCGAATGGGATGACAACATAAAAAGGGATTTTCAACATATTAAAGAGGCTATAACTGTTGCACCAGTCTTGGTGAGCCCATATTTTACTAAAGACTTCATCATTTGCTCCTTTGCCTCAAATGACACCATTGCAGGAGTCCTTTTACAAAAAAATGATGAAGGAGACGAGAAACCGATTGCTTTCATGAGAAGAGTACTCATGGACTCATAAATAAATTATACAATTATTGAGAATCAATCTTATGCCTTTGTTAAGTATCTTAAGCATTTTAGAATGTATGTGGGGTATAACAAGATTAAATCCTTTGTCCCTTATCCAACAGTAGGAGGTTTTATCACAACATGATTATCTTAGTTCGAGAAGAAAGTGGATATCACAAATCCAAGAGTATGACCTACAAAATAAAGCCTTCCAAAATAATAAAGGGGCAAGGATTAGCCAAAATGCTTATTGAAGGCAATAAAGAATCCATCGAGGTAGGGGAAAAGGAACAGGTGAATGTTATCATAAGTGAAATCAAGAACGATGAGTGGTATTCATATATCATATATTATTTGAGGAACCTTACGTGTCCTAAACATGTAGTAGATCACAAAATAAGGGCTTTAAGACTCAAAGCCATGAAGTATTGCTTAACACAGTAAGGTCTTGGATGGAGGAATCTCGATGGAGTGATTCCCAGATGTGTAAATAAAGAAGAAGCAAATACATTAATTTCATAGCTTCATTTTGGATATTGTGGGGGTCATTTTGCCACTCGCACCACTGCTCATAAAATATTGATGGTAGGATATTATTGGCCTACTATCTTTTCTAACATGCATCGATATGTTAGATCCTTCCAACCTCATCGGTAATTTTTGGGAAAACAATGATTTATTGCCCTTCCTTTAAAACATGTGGTGGTTGAAGCACCTTTTCAACAATGGGGGCTATACTTTATCGATGAATTTACGTAAAACTCCAGTAACAATTACCGATGGGTCCTAACAACGACATATTACTTCGCTTGTTGGGTGGAGGTCGTCCCAATGAAAAGGGTGATAGAAGAGGTGGTAATGAATTTCCTCAAAGAAAGGATAATCACCAGGTTTGGTGTTCCTGCTAAGATTACCACCGATGATGCCAAGGCCTTTATCTCAATAGCTCTTAATGAATTTAGTTTCAAGTATGAGATTTTTCTATCACATTCGTCGAACTACTACCCTTAGGGGAACGGTCTGGCAGGGTCTAGTAATAAGAACATCATGAACATCATGAAGAAAATTGTTGGAGAAAATAATAAAAGTTGGGATGGAAAAATCAAGTATGCTCTTTGGGAAGATCGTACAACGGTTAAAACCTCCACCGGAAAAACTCCTTTTGAATTAGTTTACAGGATGGAAGCACGATTGCCCATAAATATTCAGATTCTGGCCCTGCAAATAGCCCAACATTTTGGCACTGATAAAGAAGCATTGCAGGGAAGAATCGATCAACTTGTAGAACTGGATGAGACCAGAAGAATGGATTTCGATCAAATGGTGAAGAATTAGAACAAAATCAAAGTAACTTTTGACTGCAAGGAAAGACAAAGGTATTTCAAGAAAGGATATTTGGTCTTGATGTGGGACAAAAGAAGGGACAAAACCTGGGATGCATCATAAGTTTGATAGTTTATGGTTGGGACCATATAAGATAGAGGAAAGATCTAGGTCCAAATGTTTCTATTTGTCTACCAACAAAGGGAGGAAGATGCCATTTTTAGTAAATGGATCTCTCCTCAAGCTTTATTTTCCAGACGGTACTTGACCTCTTCAAGGACATGGGCCCTAGGTAAGTAGATAGGTCATTTGCTTTCCCTTGCTCATAATAATTTAGTTGCATCTACTTATATTCGCATGTCACATCTCATTTTTCATTTTGCTCTACTTGCATTATTGCATACTTGTTATGATCATTTTCTTTCATCATATTACATGTTAGTTTAGAAATTTTTGAAAAAATGCAAAAATTTCTTTCAAAGATTAGTTGAAATTTCGAATTTTTGATCATATGAACAAAGGGTGAGTGTGCTATCCTAGATATCCAACACATTGTTTGTTCAATGTGTGTAGGCACAAGTCTTACCAAGAGATTTTGAGGTTCTCATGCACTATACGACAAGTACATGTCCCCGAGTAGGAGCCATATGTTATCCCCCATTTCTAGGGATAAATAAGGAGATGATGTCTCGAGGCCCGCAGGTTGCAGACATGGAATACCGAGAGACAAATTAGCAGGAAAATCCATTCACTCACCACACATCACCATTCGATCAATGGCAGTAACATCCACCACACCCAGCTTGGCTCACATAGGACAATAAGTCTTGCTCCATGAGGTAACAAGTACGGTGTTGTGGTAAGTGTCATTCTAATAAGTGAAGAATTTGAACATGTTGCAAAGGATCCTTTCTTGATTTTGAAAATGTTTGCTTGCAAATTATGCCTTTTGCCTCATTTCACCTTGGTGGTTGACTTGTCATACTAGAAAGTGGGTCACCCTCGGGTATATGATTTCTACTGGGGAGTCTCCTTGATGGGTCTTCATAATACTCCCATCCATACCTATCATTTTCCACACTCATTTCCCTTCGTTTCCTCATCTTTTGGGTTTTCGGGCATATTGACCCAAGAAGGGCTTGTACCTTATTTCATGGGAAGAGGGGTTGACGACCCAGAGGTAGATTGTAGTTGCTATAAAAGAATAAGAAACTAATATTGAAAATAAAGTGAACACATCAAATAAGGAGCATCAAAAGTTGATCCAACTTGAGCTCTACTTACTCAGTGCTCGCCTCGGTCCCAAATTAATGCTAAAGCTTGGAAATCCTAAAAGGGGGACCCTCAAATTTGCAAATTATAAATGAAATCAGGGATTGGAAAGATGGCAAAAATGGGTTTGGAAAAAGGTGGCACGCAAATAGTTGGTAACTCAAGAGCAAGCACACCCTCAACAAAGGCACCCATAAATGAGACAATATGAGCCCTTGTATGTCAAGAAACCCAATGCCCAAAAGTTACGCCTCCATCCATTTCACACTCTCTTACATGACTTCGAAAGGGTCTTCTTGGGAACCACTCCTTGAATTGGGGAATGATCTACCCAATAGGTCACCATGACAACCCTCCCATATTTAAATTTGACAAGTTGTATAAGGTCTGTGAGAATTTGTTTATTTTGAAAAGGGGGGATTTGATGCACGTGTTTGGGTGGTACTTTTATTAGATATGGCTTACTTGGCATGATATGTGTGACTTGTGGACCCTTGTAGGGAGAATTTGTTTGTCTTTGCAGGGCTTTACTAGGTGGAATTATTTTTCATAGAGGCACAAGGTCACTTGCACCTTCATTGGGGCATGAAGCCCACATGTTGGATGATGCGCCCCCTCTCTTTGGACGCATGGGATAGGAAGCGTTTCCTTTGGAGGCACTTAGAGACCCTGGGATGATTTCATTCCAGCCCCTAGCACCCAAATGTTTCCCTTTGGAGACCTAAGACATCATCTCCTAGGCCCTAGATGTCACCTGGGCTTAGGTTTTTGATGGGGCTATCATGGTTGATGGTGATGTGACATGGTTTGATGGAAAGCGAGACACTTGCCTTGCACTAGACCACTTGATGAGAGGACATGAGGCTTTTGGAGGCCCAACGACTTCATTTGGAGGAAAAACATCTCACTTTAGAGGCTAGTGTCACCCTTTAGGGAATGACGTCACTCCTAAAAGGGGATTTTCTTTATGTAATTTTGGATTTTAAGATGTAAAGGGGAAAATAGAGGAGGTCAGCCTCCCTAATTTGTGATTGACTTTATATAAGTGGACAAATTGGTTTTACAACACCTTATATAAATAAAGGTCTTGTCATTTTTCATTTTCATAACAACTCACTTGAGAATTACATATTACATGGCTGAAATTTTCACCCTATTTGGGCATTTTTCTCTACCTCTCTCTTGAATGTCTTATGGATGCTAGTACTTGTCTATTGGTGAAGGAAAAATTGGCGCTATCTCTTGGATGCTTTGTTCTTGGTATGTTGGTGGAATATACTTGATAAAGAAGGGTTTCTTCATGTTATTCTTGGAATTGGTAAGAAATTTATGCATTTATTGTTTGGCTTCTTCTTGTTTCAACATTAATTTATCTAGACCCTTGGAGGAGTATAAGGGCATACATCCTCCATTAATTATGCCTTGTTATCTTTGAATAAGATATATTTTTGCAAAGGTTTCTAGGAGTAAAAGGGCTTATACCCTCCTAGATTTACATTGCTAGTTTTTGTTTTCTCTAGGGAGTAAAAGGGCTTACACCCCTAGAGAAGTAACAAAACTAGCTCTTACACACGAGACTCCATTAACACAATTGATAAGGCACTAATCCATTTTCATTGGAGATATGAAAGCATTGCATTGGTATACATGAAATGTTGAGATATTGCAATTGTCTCAGTTGGAATTGATTCTATATGTTATAAGATTTCTTGTGCCCTAGGGGCATCTTGATTAGCCTAGTAATTATCTTTGTCCTTACAAATTAATTCTACGACCATTAGGGTTGCAACAAATTTTGAAACACACACTAACACTGAGAAGGGGGGTGAATCAATGTTTGGAACTTTTGACTTATTTTCACACTTTCATAGATTAACTGAATTAATTGAATAAGATATATTCAACTCAATTAATTATTCACAAACATGTGTAATACAAACTGTATGAAGTAGATAAAATATATTTCTTGTAATTATTTAACTTGAATGAATACAAATAAAACCAATCATTTAATGTCTTCAACTGAATATGAGAGATCCAACTCTCTGATAAAACACCCAACTTGTAGTTCTCAGATCCAACTAAGAAATGAGGAATCCAACCCTCATAATAAGACCCAACTTGTTGATCTCAGATGCAAATGAGATGTGAGGAATCCAACCCTCATAAAAAGACTCATCTTGTAAACAAGCACCAACCTGATAGAATGAACTTCCATTCAATCCATTATATATATATATATATATATATATATATATATAATCCACCAAGAAACTCTTCTTTCACCATACCTTCATGTTTATATAGTATCCCAAAAGGTATGACATTTGAACCATTGTGCTTTGAATAATTGCACCTCTTCATTAAATGATAATATTAAACTTTCAATAATATCATTTTTCATTTTTATTCTTTATTCATAATGCTCATGATTTAACTCTTCTTTAATAATGACTGTGTATCGGTTCATTAGTCTACATATATCGAATTGTTGTGAATTCGAGTATTAATCAATAGGCTCCCCCTTTAACCAAAATCCGTGTGACCGCGAGCTTATCCATTCCAAGCATTGTTTTATTAGTGCTTTCTTCTTTCTCTCCTATTCTTCTACGTGGGACCGTATTCAAACGTTCGAGGGCTTATTTACTTCTAGCCCCTTTAGCTTCTTTACCTTATTATGTGACCGTTGTTGGAACCAGGTACTTCGTCCTTCGAGACTTCCGACCTTTGCAGTCATTCATTTCGTCGAAGTGCGTATATTGTATTCACTAGCAGATCAAATAGTCAATATTTAATCTTTTGTTAGATGGACGATCCTGGCTTATGTAGAGGCTTCAAACAAATCGATGGTCGAGACTTAATAAGGAGTTGAGATGAACGATTCTCATTCACTCTGGGACTTCAACTATTCGTGGCTCCATAACTCTGGAGTAGAGCAATCCCTTTAGAGGTTTACCTACTGAATAAGTCATAGAATGGCGGTGACCGCTTGTTGTCGGTTAACACCTCTGCTTACGCTATCCTTCCACTATGCTTGATCAACGGTCGAGAACGCTCCCAAAGTAGATCAACGATTAGTGTTACTTCATGATTCATGTTTACTCTATCCTTCCACTGTACTTGATCAGACGATCAATAAATATTCTGTAGGATCTTAGATCAACGGCCAAACGTTAATTCATGACTTCAACCTTTGGTGCTTCGAATATTTTAGCTGGTAGAAGAAGCTGGATATCCCCGGAGGATGTAGTTCTGGAGTGACGTGGCTTGTTGATGTCATTGTAGAAATGACACTGGCTGAGTGGATGCCACGTGACACCTTGATTCGTGACTTGCATATACCTAATGTGCCAACTATACCTTGACACTTGTCACTAGCCGATTGGGCCACGTGTCATATTTGTCTTCTTCCACATGTCTCCCTCTTGGATCATGGATTTACACTTCGTGGCTTCGGGATTTTTGGCACTTTTATACCATCCTTCGATCATTGTCGAAGTGTCGAATAGATCTATCACCGTAGATCTTTTCTTGTCTTGATCAACGACTTCTGTTAACTTCGAGGCTCCTGAGTTCGAGATTTCTTGGTTTATCTGAGCTTCTTATCGTCGGAGTAGGTCAATGCCGGAGTTGACCACCTTCTTCCTTTTAGCATGATCTAACGGTTTCAATATTCATTCTAGATCAACAATTGACGTGATTTCCCTGCTCTTCCTTTGATCCGACGGTCGATGGGAGTTCACGACTTTGGGGCTTTGGCCTTTGGGTAAACTTACATGTTTCAGACTCCTTTTCCCCGAAGTGGTCAGTGTCGGAGTTGACCACCTTCTTTCCTTTAGTGTGATCTGATGGTTCAACATTTCCATTCTAGATCAACAGTCAATGCTTAACTCTAGATCAAATCTTAATCTAACGGCTGTGAAACCATCCAAAGCTCCTTCCTAATCGATGGTAGGCGTTATTTCGTGACTTAGGGATTTCGTGGATTCTTCCTTGTCTCCAGTAATCACTGAAGTGGTGAAGTGGAAAAGTGTCAAAGCAATTTATCCGCTACTTGATCCAACGATCCATAATGCTGATCTAATGGTTGAGATTTAATTCTTTCCAACCTCTGACTTCACCTCGATCTAACGATCCTGGATTGTCCCGAACTAAGAATTAACGGCTCATGTAACTCGATCCTTTACAAAAGGATTTCTTCACTCGCAAAACTATGTCTCATGTGTTACTTCAAATGTGCCATCTCTTCTGAGCTTCGATTAACATTCTTCCTTCTGAACTTTGTGTCAATGCGCTCCTTTATGCACTGTCTTTATCCAATCAAAAGGCTATTTCTTCCAAGCTTTAGGTTTATATAGGATTCATCTACACCTCATGCTATGTCTTCTACGCAACCTACTACGTTATCTCTCATGAGATTTAAGATCATAGGATCATTGTCAATCCTATTATGATCAACAATGATCACGAATTGTTTCTTCCCCAAGGTGTTCTTCATTTTTCTCTGATTATTGTATATGTTTGACTCATGTTTCCATCAATGACAACACACAATCAATAATGCCAACAATCTCCCCCTTTGGCATTGAGGACAACATATCTGTAAAACAAATAGTTTTTCTCCCCCTATCATTGATCTCATTTTTAGGTTGGAGGATTGAACCAAATACTGATACCAAATTTGTTTTACTGGTTTTCTCCCCCTTTGACATCAATGACAAAGAGTTAATATTTTATTGTTTTTCTCCCCCTATGAATGTGCCAATTGTTATCTCAATCTCTTGGGATTTTGTGTTTAAATAGGTAGTCTTATTGATACCAATTTTTTGTAGTGATCAAGTCTTTTAAACCTAATCCAATTAATTGCTCATTTGATGAACAAATTAAACACCCCCCCTGAGTTTTTATTGTTTCATAGGGTTTAACTATCTTCTCCTTTGTCTTAAAGGACAAGGGTGTGAATCTTACTAATCTTCTTGATCTGTTTATTTATTCTCGTTGATATTCCGATCTTTCAAAAGAATACCATTGATCGATACCAATTAATTTAATTTCCATTCTTCAACCAATTTAATATCTTATTCATAGTCCTTCGACTCTGCAGAAACCAACTTCAACTTTTGTCCCTTAGAAATAAGATTGAATTGGTCCTTTCATTTGTTGTTTGTTAAGTCCTCTTCATAAGTTTTTCATTCTTTTGGAAATTCTTCATTGGGTTTATATCATACCATACTTTAGCAGTATTTTGTAGTACTTACACCAAATCATGTTGTAAAATCTTTCCTCCCTTTTATTCATATTTTTTGTTGAGGGGAAATTTAGTAGTTCATGAAAATAACATTGGAAAACTTCCAAGATTTTCATTGCTCAATTCTTCTAGTTGATATGCTATTGAAGATTCATCATTATCATCATTGTTCTGTGTAAGTGAAGTTTCTTGATTTTCTTCTTTGGGATTTTATGTTTGCATTTTTATTTTATTGGTTAATGTACTCTTGATCTGCATGATATCATCCAGATCTGGTATTGTGTCATCTTCTTCTTTATGAAATTTCATTTCCTGAGTTTGATCTATTTCATATTCAAATCTATGAATTTCACATTCCTTAATAAGAACTTCACCCATAATTTTCTTGTTATCAATTTCTTCATTTTCAGATGCCAGATCATGTTTTTTGCTTTCTATTTCAGATTTTCTTCAACATACCTTTTCATCAGATATTTTGTTTGTTGGATATTTCTTTTCTAAGTTTGTCCTTTTAGATTTGTCATTTCTTCTTTTCTTCCAACCTTCATTAATTTATCTTCTTGACTTCTATGAATTATTTATCATGGATTGACTTCTTGATTTTCTGCAGTTTTAGGATTTGTGACCAACCCAATCACATTTGTAACATCTCATTGTATGACAAAACTTTGTTGTGCGGCCAACATAATTGCATCTCCAACATCTCATTAAGTTATTGGACCTTCCTGATTTTTTCTTTTTAGGACTCTTGCATTCCAATGCTTTGTGACCAAAGTTATTACAAGAAAAGCAATAATCATTGAAGGTGTTTCCATACTTGAGTCTGTCGTGACATGAGAAGTCTGTCTTTTGATATGTTTCTTTTTTTTTACTTTTATAGCTTTCTTCCTTGACAAATTTCATGGTTTGTTTTAGGTTTGTGATTGTACCTTTTTCTTTTGAGGAGTACGATCCTTTATCATGTTTTTGAATGGTGCTCCATTTGCCACCTTATTCTTTCTTATTGTATCCAAGACCGGTTTTGTCATTAGTTGGTCTTTGACTATTCTAGATCCTATCTAGGATAGTTGAGTTGTTCTGGAATTTGGCAGTTGCTTTTGTTTTTTCATTCTTCTTTTTAAAATTGATAACTTCCATTTCCAACATGTGACGTGTTTCTTCCTTTTTAGTCAACTAAATCTTCAAGGCTTCTTCTTTTTCCTTAGCTCCTTCAAGTTGAGTCTTTAGATTGATGACCATTTCTTCTATATCATCCAAGACTTTTGTGCAGTTATTAGTTTTGTCATATGGTTTTAACTCTTCTATATATTTTGTTAGATCAACAACTTCATTCTTCAATCTTTTGATTTCTTCCTTGTTTTCTATCTGAATCCTTTTGAGGTTGTCGGCTTCCAATTCCAACCAGTGGCATGATTCTTCCTTTTTAGTTAATTGGATCTTATGTGTTTCTTTATTTTTCTTAGCTTCTTCAATTTGAGTCATTAGAATTGCATTAGTACTTTCATTATTCTTTTTGACGTTAATAATTTCCAATTCCAACATGTGACATGATTCTTCTCTTTTAGTTAATTGGATATTCTGGGTTTATTCATTTTTCTTAGCTTCTTCAAGTTGAGTTTCTAGACAGATGACCATTTATTTTGTCTCTTCTAGTACTTATTTGTTTTTATTTTCATGTGTCTTCAATTCTTCCATTTCTTCTGGTAGATTAGCAACTTCGGTCTTCAATCTTTTGATTTCTTCTTCTTTGTCTTCTAGCTGAATCTTTTGTTCATGCTGTTCATGGTTAGATTGATCTAATTGTTGTAGTAGCAACATATCTTTATTTTGAAGTTTCTCTAACCCTTCAAAAGTGCACATAACTGTGTATTCAAGTTGGTCAAGAACATCCTTAGTAACTTCAGTATATAGACCATTTCCCGGTTCCATACTAATCACTTTAAATGTAGTTGTAACATCGGTCTTAAAATCTAATAGTTTTTCTTTAGTGAATACCGAGGTATTCATCAATTCCTTAATGTAGTAGTCTTCTATGTTGATGAATGGGGTTTGCATAAATTATTTGATGGAATTGTCCTCTTATGTGTTTTGTTCTTTATTTTGATCAGAATTCTCTTTATCTATATTTTGTTCTTCAATCTGATTTGATTTCTCCATTTCTTTGTTTTGTTCTTTAATCCGATTGGATTTTTTTGTTTCTATGTTTTGTTCTATAAACTGGTTGGAATTCTCTATTTCTTTGTTTTGTTCTTTATTTTAATAAGAATTCTCTAGCTAGAGCCATAGTAATTTAGCATAGATGCAATGTCCCATATTTTCTTTGACTTGGTCTGATAGTCCATTCTGGATTGCCTTTAATGGTATTGAATTATTTTTCTTTGCTTCTTTTGCAATTTTGGATTTGTTCTTTGAGGTAGTTGAGTACCAAGGTTTAGATACTACTGAATCCCAAACACTAGATCCTCTTGACTTCATATATTGTTTCATTCCTTCCCTCCATGAAGAGCAGTCTGTTCCATCAAATAAGGGAGCTTCATTTGTGGACATAGCCATTTTCCCACCCATTTGTTCATAATCTACCTTCCAATGTTTAAACTGTGTTAAAGGCACCCGCTCTGATACCAATTGTTGAAACACACACTGACACTAAGAGGGGGGTGAATCAATGTCTGTAACTTTTGACTGTTTTTCACACTTTCATAGATTAACTGAATTAATTGAATAAGATATGTGCAGCTCAATTAATTATTCACAAACATTTGTAACATAAACTGTATGAAGTAGATATAATATGTTTCTTTTATTTATTTAATTTGAAAGAATACAAATAAAACCAATCCTTTAATATCTTCAACTTCAACTGAATATGAGAGATCCAAATCTCTGATACAAGACCTAGCTTGTAGTTTTCCGATCCAATTGAGAAATGAGGAATCCAATCCTCATAACAAGACCCATCTTGCAGATCTCAGATCCAACTGAGATGTGAGGAATCCAACCCGCATAACAAGACTCAACTTGTAGGCACCAACCTGATAGATGAACTTCCATTCAATCATTATATATATAATCCACCAAGACACTCTTCTTTCACCATACCTTTTTTATTACACAGTATCCCAAAAGGTATGACATTTGAACCATTGTGCTTTGAATCATTGCACCTCTTCATTAAATGATAATATTAAACTTTAAATAATACCATTTTTCCTTTTATTCTTTATTCATAATGCTCATGATTTAACTCTTCTTCAATCATGACTGTGTATCGGTTCATTAGTCTACATATTTCGAATTGTTGTGAATTCGAGTCTTAATCAATAGGCACTCCCTTCAACCAAAATACGTGTGACTGCGAACTCGAAACGACGAGCTTATCCATTCCAAGCATTGTTTTATTAGCGTTTTCTTCTTCCGCCCCTATTCTTCTATGTGGGACCGTATTCAAAAGTCTGAGGGCTTATTTACTTCTAGCCCCTTTAGCTTCTTTACCTTATCACGTGAACGGTGTTGGAACCAAGTTCTCCGGTACTTCATCCTTCGAGACTTCTGGCCTTTTCAGTCATTCATTTCACCGAAGTTTGTATACTATATTCACTAGTAGATCAGATGATCAATAATTAATCTTATGTTAGATGGATGATCCTGGCTTATCCAGAGCTTTCAAACAAATCGACGGTCATGACTTAATCAAGAGTTGAGATGAACGATTCTCGTTCACTCTGGGACTTCGGTTGTTCATGGCTCCAGAACTATGGAGTAGAGCAATCCCTCCAGAGGTTTACCTACTGAATAAGTCATAGAATGGTGGTGACCACTTGTTGTCGGTTAACACCTCCGCTTACGCTATCCTTCCATTATGCTTGATCAACGGTTGAGAACGCTCCTGAAGTAGATCAAGGGTTAGCGTCACTTCGTGATTCACGCTTACTCTATCCTTCCATTGTACTTGATCGGACAGTCAAGAAATATTAGTAGGATCTTAGATCAACAACCAAACGTTAGTTTGTGACTTCGGCCTTCGACACTTCGAATATGTTAGCTAGTAGGAGAAGTTGGATATCCCTAGAGGATGTAGTCCCGGAGTGACATGGCTTGCTGGCGTCACTATAGGCGTGGCATTGGCTGAGTTGTTGCCACATGTCACCTTGATTCATGACTTTCGTATACCTAATGTGCCAACTATACCTTGACACTTGTCATTAGTCGATTGGGCCACGTGCCATATTTTTCTTCTGCCACATGTCTCCCTCCTGGATCATGGCTTTAAACTTCGTGGCTTCGGGAGTTTTGTCACTTTTATACCATCCTTTGATCATTGCCAAAGTGTCGAATAGATCTATCACCGTAGATATTTTCTTGTCTTGATCGACGACTTTTGTTAACTTCGGGGCTCCGAAGTTTGGGATTTCTTGGTTTATCCGAGCTTCTCATTGCCAGAGTAGGTCAATGTCAAAGTTGACCACCTTCTTCCTTTTAGTGCGATCTAACGATTTCAATATTTATTCCAGATCAATGGTTGATGGGATTTCCCTGCTCTTCCTCTGATCTGATGGTCGACGAGAGTTTGCGACTTCGGGGCTTCGACCTTCGGGTAAACTTACATGTTTCAGACTCCTTTTCACCGAAGTGGTCAGCACCAGAGTTGACCACCTTATTTCCTTTAGTGTGATCTGACAATTCAACATTTCCATTCCATATCGACGATCAATACTTAACTCTAGATCAAATATTGATCTAATGGTTGGGAAACCATCCAAAGCTCCTTCTTAATCAACAATAGGCGTCATTTCATGGATTCTTCCTTGTCTCCAGTAATCGCTGAAGTGGCGAAGTGGAAAAGTGCCGAAGTAATTTATCTGCTACTTGATCCAATGGTCCATAATGCTAATCTAACGGTTGGGATTTAATCCTTTCCAACCTCTGACTTCACCTCGATCTAACGATCCTGTATTGTCCCGAACTAAGAATAAACAACTCCTGTAACTCGATCCTTTACAAAAGGATTTCTTCACTCGCATAACTATGTCTCTTGTGTTACTTCAAATGCACCATCTCTTCTGAGCTTCGATTAACGTTCTTCCTTCTGAGATTTAAGTCAATGCGCTCCTTTATGCACTATCTTTATCCAATCAGAAGGCTATCTCTTCTATGCTTTAGGTTCATACAAGATTCCTCTGCACCTCGCGCTATGTCTTCTGCGCAACCTACTACGTTATCTCTCTTGAGCTTTAGGATCATAGGATCAATGTCAATCCTATCGAGATCAACAGTGATCATGAATTGCTTCTTCCCCAAGGTGATCTTCATTTTTATCTGATTACTATATATGTTTGACTCATGTTGCCATCAATGACAACACACAATCAATAATGCCAACAACAAAACCCCATTTTTTTACTCTTTACTCTCTAATCTACCATTGAAATTTACTTGTGAACCTAGATTATTGTTCTACTAGATATTGGCTATCATTTGGATGGTTTACTTGTTGATTTATGTGGCTAGATCTTGTTGTTGTAGCAATTTTTTTCTAAATCCGCTTGGCCGTCATATTAACTTGTTGATAACACTTAATAAACAACCATAAATATCATCAAAGTCTTGGCTAAATCATTGGAGGTTTAACTAGTCATTGCTAGCTTTATTTCCAACATCTTATACTAGATTTTTGATGGTTAGAATTGCATCTATTGACATCATTTTTTGCTGATTTATATATTTCCATACTGTTGTGTTTTGGGACAACAAGGTTTCTTTCTTGATCCCCATTGGTTTAAGCCTTTTATCTCCGTCATTTATCTTGTTATGGGAAAGGTTAACACTGTTTTGCAGGTACACAATACTTGGCAACCATTTACCATCTACAAGACTCACTCTTAAGCCTTAGTCCTCAAATCTTGGCCGATAAGGGTGTTCATTGATCATTTTTACAGTTTCTTTCTCAATTCCCCTAGGGTCACTGGAATTCCCCCTTTGTAGTGATTTTATCATCAATAAAACAAGGGGAGTGTCTATCTAAGGTGACAATGGGTAGGTACTCCTGTAGTTGTCCCACCTTTGTGGTTTGAGTTTGGCTTTGCCTAAGATACAATTTGTGCGATAACACGTCCAAAATCATGTTTTTGTCCCTGTAGAGCTGTGAAAAAGATATTTGTGAGAATTTTGGTAACAATGTGTGTACTTCATTAAACATGGGTTGTAAAGTAAAGTGTCTCAATGTTAATGTTATTTCCTTCTGCATCAATTGCATAATAAGTAGCGAATCACCATATATTTGAAGATGAGAAAATATTGATTCTTTAGCCAATTTTAAATCCAGTTTGAGGACCACCAACTCACACGAATTATTTGTTTTTGACCCAATTCCAATTTTGGATTTTAAACTAGGATTTTATGATAAAAACAATATTCCTCGTGCTCCACCCTTAGGTGGGCTCCCCTGAGAAGAGCCATCAAAATATGCCCATGGAATGTTCATATTTATTATATCTTCTGGAAGGCCAAGTGATGATTGTTTCTCTAGAGGTTGAGGGAATGCATTTAATATGTTTAAAGCATGTACAACACATTTGAATGAAAGAGTCTTTTTACCTTCAAATAGTTTTAGGTTCCTCACCAACCAAACTCCCCACATAATGTTTAAGGGAAGCGTTCTAATCTTTTTTGTATCCTTGTTAGCATAATACGACCTTAAAGCCACTTCAACATCCTCACTTAACCAAACATTTTGTAATCCTATCATACTCTCCACTTCCTTTCACACTTCCATTGTAAAAGAGCAACACATAATGGTATGTACGTTTATTTTATTTTTTAAGTTAATGAAAAGATAATTTTAATTTTCTAATATAGGATTAATAAATTTCTTTATAATGATACAACTTTTTAAAATCTTCATCTTATTATCCCTTATCCTCTAATAAATTGGAAAAAAAATAAAATAAAATCAAAATCATTTATTTAATAATTAAAAACATTTATTTCCTTATACAATGTAGTGATAATATTAAAGAAAAACATTCTTTTTAATGGGTTTCAATTATTAAGCTATTTTAATAATATTAAAGAAAAAAAATATTTTAATGGTTTTCAATTATTAAGCTATTTTATCCTGGATGCGGGTGAAAATAGGGAGGTTGGACGAAGAGTCACGCCTACCCTCGGACAGGTGGAGGACAGACTCCTTGATTATACTGATATTTATGGTGGATGGACAGGTTTTAAATATGGAAAGCATGCAAAGGATTATGGTTACGCCACCGATGGTGGTGAATGGAGATACGATGGAGGGTGTAGAAATGCCTGCAGATACAAAACGTCTGTGTCATTCCACCAAGTGATGGATTTCTCTGGTCATGGGAGTTAATATGAAGGGACATCTAGAATATTAAATTAAAATATTCTTAATATATTTATAATCGCACTTAATTGTATTTGAATTTGAGTTTTGCTTAATAATCATTCTTTTAGATAAAAAAATACTCTCTTTTACATTTTTTTAATTATTAATCTATTAAAAAAAAAATCAAACATAAATCTATATTAAAACAATTTATTTAAATTAATTGTTTTATTTATTTAATTATTAAAATTAATTACTTTTTTAAGATTGATCTAAAACGATATGGTCTAAAACATAAAATAAAATAAAATGAATATGACATCTCCACAAAAATCTCTATATATTATATTAACATTTTTTTTATTATCATGTAAATAATTGATTAAACACACTTAATCTAAAACATAAAAAATAAAATAAAAATTAAAATGAATACATCTCCACAAAAATCTCTATATATTATGAATACAACATCTCCACAAAAATCTCTATATATTTTAACTTTTTTGATTTATCATTAGATAATTAAAAGATCCAAAATATATTCTACATTTATACTCTCAAACACTTCAAATCAAACAATTTCACATCAACCCAAAACATAAAAATTAAAATGAATACAACATCTCCACAAAAATCTCTATATATTATGAATACAACCTCTCCACAAAAATCTCTAAATATTTTAACTTTCCTTTTTATTTATCATTGGATAATTAAGAGATCCAAAATCTATTCTACCTTTATACTCTCAAACACTTCAAATCAAACAATTCCACATCAGCCCAAAAATATCTAAATTAATTTGGATGGAAGGACTACACAGAGACAAATAAAAAATAATATATGAGCTATGCTTGATCATGAATACAGATAATGCAATTAAATTATATATCAACAAACCACAACCATAGAAAATGCTAAATTAGTTTTGTCAATTCTGAACTGTCCGGGAACTGCGAAGGCTTAGGTAGAATAGTGCCACATGTGCTTAGGTAGTGTGGTGCCACATGTCTAGAGATAAGAGAGCAGGTCGTTGATATTTTAATTAAATTCAAAATGAATTCGAGCCAGAATCCATTTAAGCCTTATTTCTATGTTTAGTTGATACCCATTTGCTCACTCTAGAAACAGAATGGCCCAATTACTGACACCTCTCCATTCCTCCCAGGGAATCCATCCTTCAATCCCCGCACCCCTTGTGAAGTCTGTGCAGAAATTGGGTTCTAACTGTGTTGATTATGGCAAATTGTCCAGTTTTAGTGAAACAAGAAGCTCGTCGCACAATTTTTTTTCTGCCTCTACTCGTCTTAGCTTGAAGGGATCAAGGAGAATCAGATGCTCTGTAAGTAATACTGCTGGTGGGCAACACGGGAATGTGATTGGGGCTGACGATGGTATGTATATTTCAGAACCAAATTGAAGATAAACATGCTTCATTTTGCTACGCTATTCATGCATGAATTCATGGGCAGAATGTGAAAAATAATTATGGACATATGTGTTTGTTATGATGTTAGAACGAAATCCATTAGGACTCTGAATCCACCCTGAGATAGCTAACAGAGTTTCATACATGGGTTTGATTTCTGCACATGCCCAGATTGTATATTGCAATTGTTTTAGTGAGAATTTATGTTTTTTCCCCTCTTTTTCTGAGGGTGTTAAGGGATTTAGATTCCTCATTTCTGTTAATATGTAATTTCATTATCAGGGGAGAAACTGGAGAAGTATATTCAAGATGCTGGAGATAAGCTGGTAAGAGGCATGTGCATTGCATTCTTGTAAGTAGGAGAAGGGTATACTTCTTTTTATTGGGTACTTAGAACCTTTTGTTTACTATGGCTGCAGGTTGTTGTTGCTGTTTCAACCACTACTTGTGGACCTTGTAAGCTTATCTATCCAAAAGTGGTGAAAATGAGCACCGAATATCCGGATGTTTTATTTTATAAAATAGAAGGAGACAAGAGCACCAGCACTAGGGTAAGCTGTAGTCCTTTTTTCTTTTTTCTTTTGTTTTGGTTCGGTCTGGGGGTTGCCTTGTCTGTTTTTTGCCCCTTTTCCTGTTCTTTCCTCTTCATTGATTTTTTTTCAGTTGGGTTTCTTCTTTGATTGTACTGTTTGGCATGTATGGAAACACAATTAGCTGGTAGTCTCAGAATTTCCCCAAGAAATCTCGACCCCTTTAAAGCTGATGTAAGCACACTAAGCATAAACTGTGTCTGTAAACCTTTTCCTCCTTTGTGGAAGCACCTAGACTACATATTGTGTGTTACAGTTGAATCTTCAATCTGATCTTCTCGAACAGCTAGAAAATGCAATTTTCTTATTTGCTTGACCAATAGATTATGCCGAGACATCCCACACAAACAAGCTCACTTGTGACTTAAACCCTTCCCATTCTAATAGAGGCACTGAGTTATTGCCACAAGGTCTAAACTAGACCTTAATTGAATTATTCAATTTCGACTTTGGTTTTGGTTTTGATTTTGAACTTGCAAAGCTCAGGACTCAAACCTGCTCCATGCTTATTAGGCACCCGTGTTCTCACTGTGGTTTGAGAGGTCTGCACCAGCTGCTTAAGAATTTTTGGCCATCATAGCTTAAGAATAGCGGTCATGGTGACTGGAGGTGCTCTCAAAATAAACCTCCTTGAAAGGATCCGAGAAATCCACTTGAAGAGGAGAGGGTGTGAATGGTAAAAGCCCATAAGTCTTCCTTTATTTGTCCTGAAGAGAGGGCAAGCCCTACCCATAAGGTTGTCTGCTTATTTCCTACATATTCGACCTTCCACATATTTCTTCCAAGAGAAAGGAAAAACCCAAATGCTTATCTTTATCATTCAAAATCCCATATATATTGCTTTAAAAATATAAAACACCCTCACAAGTGCGACTTTTCTTTACTATGATCTTGTGAGCATTAAGAATATTCCCAAATTTGTTCATAAGTGCAACAAAAATTTGCTTGGTAAAAAAACTAGTCATGTTTGATTTTTTTTCACTAGACCTTCAGTTCTCTGTTCATACACCAAGCTAACAAATATATCGTGGAGATGATGGATAGGTGCATGTGTGCTCTTCACGTTTGATGGGAAAGAGCAAGTTCTTCCTATTTATGATGAATTGAGAAATTTGACCCAGAAATTCTGGACCCTTGAAGTATTAGTCTTTCATAAAAGTCTTGTTGTGACATAAATATCCAACATATTAGACAACCCTTTTTGGAAATCTTTTCCTTATCTAATTTTTGTGAGACTGTCCTTTTGTTGGAGCCTTTCCCTGCTTTGCATTTTGTGCATCTAAGACTGCTGTATATTTTGGTCTTGAAACAACCTCTGAGCTTAGAACCTAGGGAAATTGAGAATGCTATTGCATAAAATCTTATTGTTTGTTAAATCAACAAACTTCTGACTTCAGTCAGTCATTGGGCTTTTGATCTTTGATTCATTGGTTTATTTCAGGCGTTGATGAGAAGATGGGGTGTGAGAGCAGTTCCAAATTTCAGATTTTTCAGAAATGGAAAACTTGTTCATTCACATTCTGGAGCAAAAGAGGATGAGCTTCGTGCGCACTTCTTATCTCATTATGTAAGTGTTCAAAGTGTGACTTAGCTAAAAAGAGTCTCATGTATTTATACTGCTTGGAAATTGGAGCGCAGTTATGTGCTTATACAATGGTACAACTTCGAATATAAAGTCTGTTATTCAGACAGATGTAAATTAGGTCTCATTTTCCATAAGGTCAAGGCCCAAAACCTCCAATGTTTAGTGTAATTTCAGGGAGGTGTTATATTTGCTTCAGTAAATTTGATCTTCAATAGCCTTTATGATACGATGTAATTATATATCATTATAAATAATATTTTCCCACCAAAATTTGTAATAGTCTATATAGTTTTCAATCCACAGGAAACGAGTTTTTAAGATCCATATTTCAAGCAGTATGAATTTGATAATTTGGCAGCTGGCCTGCATTGGTTCTGTTCAGTATATGCACCCCTTGCCTTATTTTGTGTAAACTAAAAATTTATATCCAAATAAAAAATGGTTACAATGCTTTTTCAGGCTGATTAAATGCTATACAAGATTAAAAAACTGTCTCTTTATAAAGAACCGTCCTTAGACAGAAGACATCAACTGTGGATTCTAAAGGACAAGCCAAAACACTTGCTAAGGTAACTGCATCCTGGAAAGATAAATAGTGAGAAGTGTCTTGCTACAAACTACAGGGGAATGTTTGTAATGATACCTGATGCAAATATAGATTTAAAGTAACAAATGTCAAGGAATGTTGACAGCCATAACAATTCATTACAGTAGATTGCCAAGATCCATCAACCAATCTATCGAGAATCAGTATTGCGTCATGATTAGAGTTGAAACCCCATGTTGATCAGCTGGTAGTTGACTTTATCAAAGCAGTCAGAGTCAAAGCATTTGACCCCTCTTATCCTAGCACCCAGCAAACCCATCTATTCCAGACCTCTCTCCAACCTGATTATGGACCATCCCATGATCCCTCCTCTGTTAGAAAACAGAGAAGTAATTGGTGTATTTTTCCTCCATAGGTAAGTAGCAGAACTCTTTTGCTTTCTATTGTAATTTCACTACACCATGGAAATGGGTTCAAGGAGTGTTTCAGTAATTGAACTTTTATTGCTATTGTTCAAAATTATTGCTCTCTTTCATGGACTTCAACTGATATTATTTTGGCCTCTGGGATGATATTCATCCCTTATACTCCTAGAATCAGCTTCGGTCCATGTGAAATAGGACAATGTTAATGTATATCTATTGTCTCTGCATAGAAAGAGTACGCAATCCCAAATAACAAATATTTATGACCATTTTTATTGGATTAAGTACAAGTTGAGGTTGTTGAAGTTTGGTATCGACCCTGCTATACCCTATATTCAAGATGTCTTCTAGATGTCTTCTATTGCCCTATATTCAAGATGTCTTCTATTGTCTKGTCTGTTGAAAAACTTTAAAACTTTTGGAAATAAACAGTCTTGTCGGTTGAAAAACTTTAAAACTTTTGGAAATAAACTGTGTAAGAGGGTTTTATTGTTGAATGTTTCGAGTGGATATTCCATCCATCATTAGGGAATTTTTTTTGGAAATAAACTGTGTAAGGGAAAAACTTTTGGAAATAAACTGTGTAAGAGAGATTTATTGTTGGAYGTTTCGAGTGGACACTCCATCCATCATCAGGGACAAACTTTTGGAAATAAACTGTGTAAGAGAGTTTTATTGTTGAACGTTTTGAGTGGACACTCCATACATCATCAGGGAAAAACTTTTGGAAATAAACTGTGTAAGAGAGTTTTATTGTTGAACGTTTCGAGTGGACACTCCATCCATCATCATGGACAAACTTTTGGAAATAAACTGTGTAAGAGAGTTTTTTGAGTGGACACTCCATACATCATCAGGGAAAAACTTTTGGAAATAAACTGTGTAAGAGAGTTTTTTGAGTGGACACTCCATACATCATCAGGGAAAAACTTTTGGAAATAAACTGTGTAAGAGAGTTTTATTGTTGAACGTTTTGAGTGGACACTCCATACATCATCAGGGAAAAACTTTTGGAAATAAACTGTGTAGGAGAGTTTTATTGTTGAACGTTTCGAGTGGACACTCCATCCATCATCAAGGACAGTTGACGATGAGTAGAGTGTTCACTAAAAATGTTCGACAACAAAATTTTCTTACGCAATTTATTTCCAAGTTTCAACACATGATGACAACTAACTGTGAAAATCTACACAATAGAATGTCTTCTATTGACCAGAAAAGATGCAGCTAGGAACATGCTCATCTGCCCCTCCCTCTGCCTTGTTGTGAATTGACTCCTAAACCTTAAGACATGGATACCTAATGACTGATTATTTAGATTAATTACATGAGCTAGCCTAATTCTGAAAATGTATTGTATTATAGGCCTGAGGCCTACCACATATGATTGTCTTGACAGTTAGTGACTTGAGCTACATAATTTGGTTTTTCCTCGCCAGCTTTACTTCGGTGTATCCCAAAGATCCTGATAGAGAAAGTTCCAGAGCTCTGTAGTGCGTATTCCGTGCATCCAACCCTCCATATCAAAGATGACCGATACAAGAATCTACACGTGTCTAGCTACAATACCAAAAGCTATGAGTCACATTATTGTCGTTCTGCCCATAAATCGACAGGTTGGGATCGACCTTTTCATCCACCTTTCTGTTGCTTTTGCCGAGTAAATTGCTTAGTGATACAATCGCCGACACATAACACTTTCCTTAGACCTTCCATGCTTCCACTAAATACTCTTCTAGTTGGTTGTAGATTTAGGCTGTTTAATTTTATTTTAATTCTAAACCTCTTCTAGTTGGGAACTATTTGCTTGTAATTTTTATTTTAATTTAAATATCAATGTTTACAAGTAGTCAAACTTGGTCAAACTTGGTCAAAGGGATTGTAAAAACTACAAAATTTAAATATAAGATAATGAGCATTGGAAAAAGAGAACATATTAAGAGTGTTGAAAAACAATAAGAGGCAAGAATAACAATAAGAGGAAAAAAAAAACCTATAAAGAGAAAAGATCAAGCACTATGATTTCACTAGTACTGAGAAGTGAGAAAAGACTCAGCACTATGACTTCTCATTCATAAATATTGAGAAGTCACAAGTACGTCAAAGATGAGAAGTCACAAGTACGTCAAAGAGATTAGATGAAGCACTATGAAGTCACAAGTATGAAATGGACAATGAAGGACAGGACACCATAAGTCCTAAATTGAGAATTTTGTCATCTTGTAGCTTTCTTAATATCATTATGAAGCCACAATAAGATGGACGTTGACAAGACACAGCCTAAACTGAAAATTTTGAGAATTTTGTCATCTTAAACTAAGAATTTTGTCATCTTGTAGCTTTCCTAACATCACTATGAAGCCACAATAAGATGGACGTTGACAAGACACAAGCCCTAAACTGAAAATCTTGTTATCCTGTAACTTTCCTAACATCCAATGGTGAGAAGAAGTTGGTTATAAAATGTGGCCCTTCTACTCATAGGATTCTCCTCACCAGTGCTTAGAGTATGTACAATCCTCTTTTGGAAGTAGGGATGATTTTAAGGATGGAAATTTATTTTAAAATGTAGAAACCTTGGCGAATATTACTAATCCTTCATATGTCAACTTTAAATGTTTGACGATATTTTAAAAAAAATATTCAAATTTATAAGTATTTTATATAGTTTTTATAAAATTTTGGCGATTTTTAGGTAAAATAATTTTATCCTATAGAATTTGGGTGAATCATTTTTAAAATAGCGAATCTCGGTTTTTGAAAAAACATGAAAAATTAGCCCATGAGCGAAATCTAGCCCCTAAAATCATCTCTGTTTGGAAGGCCTTTAAAAAGTATGTACAATCCTCTTTTGGAAGGCCTTTAATGTATAAATGACTAAGTAGATATAATTGGGCATCTACTCAAGGTGGAAGTTATTAATAGAGGTGGAGGCCACTAATAATGCTTGATTGGCTAAATTAAGATGTCTATTTAATGGTCAGTTAATTTTATCCACAAAAAATCTTCTAATAATCATTTAATTTTATCTAAAAAAGGAATTGATATATTAATTTGTCTAACTTGTTGCATGAGACCATTCCAAACTACTTCACTACACTATTATTCAATCATTCAATATTAATTGGCCTTGCAAAATATCAACCAACTCTTTACCCACCTAACAATTTACACTATTATTCAATCATTCAATATTGATTGGCCTTGCAAAATATCAACCAACTCTTTACCCACCTAACAATTTAGAGGAAATTTCAAACTACTTCACTACACTATTATTCAATAATTCAATATTGGTTGGTCTTGCAAAATATCAACCAATTGTTTACTCACCTAAACTCTTTACCCACCTAACAATTTAAGTAAGATTGAAAGACTTAGTATTTAGTTATGGTAACCTTGGCATCATTGGCTTCACATCGACTTTGGATGGCTCTCTTCTACACATCTTCACAATCTTGTAACCATTGCCAATTAATATGTATTATCCACAAACAATTGGTGGGTAATTGCCAATGATTACATCAATAATGTCTAGAGTTATCAACCTTGTTTAACACAATGTGGAACATTTACTATATTTGACTATAAAATTTGTATTATTAATTAAAAAAATTTCTTTTTTAATTATTATAATGATTTTTAAATTTGTATTATTAATTAAAAAAATTTCTTTTTTAATTATTATAATGATTTTAAAATTTGTATCATAATTAAAAAAAATGTATTTTTGTTTAATTTTATGTAAAGTGGGCTACATAGAGTACTCTATTGTATGTTGATCTTGCAAAGATATTAAGTGGGACTATGTAGAGAGAGGTAGCTAGTGTGAGGACTTGACTTAGAGACCTCCTACTTGCTATTCACAACTCTCAATCACTTGAGTTAACTTATTGGACTAAATATGACCATTTTATTATACCAATATGAATAAAGTGTGTTTTTGTTTAATTTTAAAATTCCCTACTCTTAATTTACTTAATAATTTTTTGTTTAAATTTATGTTACATTATTCTAAAATAATGCCTCAATGAAACAAGGACAATAGTTGCAAAGCAACTAGTCCCGGCCTTAGGATCATGCTCATGGTGTCTTGTCATGATGATAATATATTGTCATAAATCATTGAACTAATAACTTTATTTTCAACTACTAATCTATGACATAGTGTGTAAGGTAAGAGTTATGTTGCCACACTTTAGCTAGAATGAAGTCAATTTTTTAAGATGTGCTCTTATAACTATTTTTCAGTATTATTTTATTAGAGGGATAAAAAAAAATTAAGTTGGAATTACATATAGTCTCTTAGACTAGGACCATGCTCATTTAGACTAAGTTTTTAGATTAAATGATCCTAAGATCATAGAATCATTTCCATTGGATTGACTTTAATCTGAAGATGGTCCTCTTCGAACATAGTCAATGTGAAATATGTACATGGGAATACAATATCACATAGCTTATTTTATTTATTCTCTAGAGATAATGACAATGATATATGTGACCAAGAAGAGATAGTGGTAAACCTTGAATAAGATCATTAAAGTTTTTACCTCACATGAGTTTCTCCATATTCAAATAAAGAAAATAACCACTTAAATTATACCCAATTAACATTAAAAAAATAACTTATATCCTGATATAAAAAATAAAAAATAAAAATATATAACATAAATTACATTAAACTTTTTAAAAATGTGTATATAAAATTAGTGATATACACAACAATAATAATAACAACAACAAATAGGAGAGTTGTTGCTTTGCGGCTGGGGGAAACCCGAGCCACAAAACGAAGCTTTGTTGCAGTTCCGCTTTCCTTTTATCATTCACAGCTTGGCGTTCAAGCTTGGGGGTTGGGATCCTGTAGATGGATTTCGAGATCGTGTTCGTAGGTCCTGTAACTTCTCGTGGTCTTCTTGTTGTGGAGCCTTGGCTTTAGACTTTCGGAGTGTGTCCGCAGCCCTTGCTCTGCTTCTGGCCGAACTAGTGTTCTCTTCTTCGTTATTCCATTGGCATTGTTTTTTTTTTGTAAGTAAGATTGTATAAAAAGCCTTCAAAAAACATAAATTACAGTATCAACGTTTTGTTCCCGACTGTAAAAATTGAGCTGCCCCAAGGGGAAACCAGTTCAGCCAGCCGAACAGGTCAAGAACCAAAGTCTTAAGTTACCAGTCATAAAAGTTACAACGTCTAAATACAAAACTCACAGCCCCCCACGGGAGATCGAATTGGCCTTTCTTCTAACACTGACATAAGTTGAAACAAACAAAATATGACTATAGGCCCTATGTGGCATAATAAAAGTTAAACACCCCGCTAACCATGCATAGAGACACCTGTGCAAATTAGGTGGTAGGCTTGTAGTGTGGCCACACATCCAGGGAGGTGGCATTGGGTCCTCGACTGGTGATGCTTCCTCCTCAATCAGTGTCGCTTCTTCCTTCGTAGTCACGTGCGCAGCTGTGGGGTGGCACCAGAATCGACGACTCAACCTCGGTTGCATTTGCTTCTCCAGCTGTGGGGTGGCATGCTCCCTGTAGTTCTGAGAGAATTTGCAAGAACAATGTCGCCTTCCCATCCAAGATCTCCATCCGAAATCGCAGGTTGTCCAAGTCCTGTCGTAATTCAAAGGCCGGGCCTTGTAGAATTGCAAGGCCTTCTTACAATTTGGAGCCTAATGCACAGTCGACGCAGCAGTGGGGCTCTTGTTGTGGTCCATGGCTGGCTCCATAGCCTTCACTCTGAGTTTGGGCGCAATGTGGTTGGGCTGGGGGCGAATGGGTTAGCGTGTTCGCAGGCGAATTGTGAGGAACGACTAGAATTGGTTGCGAGGTGGTGGCCAAATCTGAGAGTGGCCCTGGGTTGAAACCTAGAGGATTTTCGGAGAGATCAAACCATTCAAGTCTGAATGCAAAAGGCGAGGAGAGGGGCAGGAGGTTGCTGAGGGTATGGCCAGACTGCGTCGAAGAGGATGGCGAGGAGGGTGAAGAGGGTGAAGAGGGTGAAGAATTGTGGGAGGGTGCAGGTGAGGGACAGAGAGCCAAGCGCGGTCGACTGGGCTGCCAAGCCGAGCCGCGTTTGGATTTCCCCCTTTGTCTCGACATGTCTGAGATGTTGTGAAGGCTATCAAGCACAGCAAGGAGGGAGAGGTAGCGAAGGAACAACTGGGGGGAGCGTAGTCCATTGGAGGACTTGACCGAGGATGAATGAAGTTGCGAGCACACCTAGTGAAGTTCATAATGCTGAAATCGTTGGTGGAGGAATACACGCACGAGCAGAGTAAATTATGTTCCATAGCTTTGATCCATCAAAGGGACGGATAGCCAGAGCAGGGCGCACTAAGATTAATGGCTCCCTGGTTAGCGCGAGGCTATTTTAAATGCATGGCGATGGCGGGAGGGGGTGGCACGCGCCTGTCACGTGGATGGCGCCATGGTGGCCATCGCCTGTTCGATCCACTTGACACCTGGTCTGCAATAACACCCCATCCGGGGTATTCCATTGGCATTGTTTCTGGAGGGCCACCTATGGATTTTTTGAAGTGGTAGAATTTGCGCGAAGCCCCTTTGTGGTGTGATGGTGTGGGCACGGAGCTCATCCTCCCTCCATATCTGGTGCTTCTTTCTCAGATATCCTTGTCAGCTGCACATTTTGCCTTGTCTTTTGTCTCAGGTGCCTCCTTTTGGTATGGTCTCTCTTCAGCATCAAATGTGGGCCACCTCCATTATCTCAGTTTCTTCGTCCGTTGCCATTATGTTCAGGGTCTGATGGATGTTCATAGATTAGGTTCCTATACTACAAGGGTACTGGTGTCGAATCTCGGTATCTTAGGTGTTGGGTTTCAGGGTTTTTGAAGATATTTTTCTTCTGGAGCAAGTGTGATGGGTGTTGGTATATTTTTTTTTGTTTCATGTTCGCGAGCATGCTCTTCCTTCTTCCTTTGGTGGGTGGATCAGTGCATTGAGATCCTTCCTGTGGGCTTGCATTGTTGTTTGAGGGTTTGGGCTACACTTTGAGGTCCTATTTTTGGGTGTGTCGTTTTGTTGATCTTTCTACCTTTGGCTTCATAGAGGTGTGGGTAGCCTTATTACGGATTGAGGGAGCAGGGGTGCTTATGGTGCTTTTGTTTCTTTTGTTCTTTGTAAAGAGAGGTTTGCATACTGCTTTGACCTGGTTTGTATGGCCTTTAGAGATCCTTTAGGGGATTACTTTCACAACTCGTTCTTGGCAGTTTCTAGGGGTTTTGTCTTGCACTTATGGTTTGGTACCAGTGTTTATCTTGGTGATTGGTTGGTTTCCTTTGGTGCTTAGGGATGAGATTTTTCTCCTTGATCATATGTTTATTATTTAGATCTACTGCTTTTTGACTGGATTTATGTTGGCTTCTATATGGTCTATGTGAGTCTAGATGAGGTTGTTTTTAGAGGGCCTTTTTTGTTGTGTCTTTCTTCCTCTTGGGTTGAAAGGATTTTCAGACTAAATGCATGCTCTCCCCATGCATTATCCAGAATGCAATTTTTATTTTCTTTTAATAAAAGTTAAGCTTTTTAATAATAACAACAACAACAAATTATACTATTTTTTTAAACTAAATCATTAAAAAAAATTATATTATCATTTAAATAACAATTATAAATTTTCTTTTATAAAATATACATTACACTTAAAATTATTAAAAAACAAATTAGTATGAAAATGCAATTGGATAAATGACTTCATCTAACTTTTATAGTTATTTTATCACTGAAATGTTTGGTGTGGGGGAGAAAAAGACTTAATACAAATATATGTAATGGATATGCTTTTGGTATATGGATATTAGTATTTAATATTTAATTATAAAGTGACCTGAAAAAACACATCTCTTAGGCTCATTGTTGTAATATTGTGGAAGAATTTTCTCTGTGTTACTAAATAAAAAACTAATAAATTTATAGTAATGACAACAAATATTGAAAAAACATTCATTATTATCACACAGCTTAAATTCTTTTAAAACTTCAAATTACTTTCATTCTAAAAAAATAAGAAAAATAAACTCTTGGTTATTTAAATTTTAGGTCAATCTAAATCCAATAACTTCAACTTAAAAGAACATCCATTATCATCACACAACTTAAATTCTGTGTCATATGGTTAAATGTCAAAGGCAACTGTGAATATATATATATATATATATATATATATATATATATATATATATATATATATAAAATCATATTCAAGTTAAATTAATATATATAAAAAATCATATTCAAGTTTTAAGTAGGTTTTCAGTATAAATTTTAATTATAAAATATATATTTTTTAATTAGTTTTTTTTAATTCAATTATAGTTATACCTTATTGGAAAGTTCAACTACAAAGTAGATGATTGATTTTGTAAACCATTAAAAAAATGTTAGATGCAGTTGGAAAACAATTTATAAAAAAATGTTAGATGCAGTTGGAAAACAATTTATAACACAATTTAGTTATCCAAAAAGCAGTTGACTTGATTCAATTAGTAAAAGCAACTTTTTTCATTAATAACACACAACTTGACTAAATTATGACCAAGATTATAATAGTATAAATCTTTGGAAACATAAAGCAAGTGGTAAGTGAAACGTGGTGTGTGTTGAATATGTCAACGAATTTCCTAGATTTAGAAGATATGAGCAGATTTAGTGGAGCCTATCATGTAGTAGTTTGTTCAACCAAATCTACCAATTTGGTATGAATGCATAATATTAGAAAATAGTTATGTAACTAATCTAATTCTGTTCATTATTGATGTAAGCCAATAGAGGCATAAAGGAGAATTGGGGAAATGGTGTAATGAGGTGGATGAGATGAGTATGAGCCTGCAATCTCCTTGATAATAATCTCCTATGCTTGGT
>ML786777.1:912052-938776 GCA_009831015.1 Picea engelmannii | reverse complement strand
TGAGAGAACCAACTCTCTGGTTTCTCTAGCACCCACTAGAAGGAAGCACCAACTCCCTCACTATTCCAGCACCAACTGGATGGAAGCACCAACTTCCAGTCACACATGAACAAACCTATATAACAAAGAACCAATGTTCTCCCTTGCACCACCCTGCCACCCTGGTTTCTTTGGCTGCAACAAGATGGAAGCTACAACTCCCTGTGATCAAGCACCCACTTGACACTCAAAGGACAACGGTCCTCCCTAGCACCTCCCTACCACTTCCCTACCACCCTGAAATATAAAAATTTGCTTTCTGTGACTTTATTACAGTGATTCAATAGTTATTAATGGCTTACCAGGATCATCACTGTACACCTTGTGCATGCTGCATGTGCTATACCACTGCATAAACTTCACTGCATTCATCATCAATAGCCCTTCTCCTGAGATCCTTTGGCTTCAATGGCTGTAACAGTATTCAACCCTTTTCCATATGTCAGTCGACTCTATGACGAGTCTACACTCCACTGGCAGTTGCCTTGAGACTCTTCGTCTTCTCTGGCAATCACCCTGAAGACTCTTCAAATTCTCTAGCAGACACCATCAGTGGTCTCTAACAGTTACACTGAGGCTCTTCGACTTCTCTGGAAGTCACCCTAAAACTCCTCAAATTTTGTGGTAGATGCAATCACTTCGTTATGGTAGTTACAGAGAGAACATCCGCGCATTCATGCGTTTGGCACCTTCACTCCTTCTGAGAAAAAATCACAGTGGGATTTTAGCTTTTCTAGTTAAGCCCCTTCCTTTCACATGACCATCGATGGTGATTGTATGCCTTGCCAATAGTCATTTTGCGATTTCACATTGATTTTTCTTACTGTGAGTGAACTGGACTCTTCCAACTCCTGATCATGAAATGGAGCCTAGCTACGCTATCTCCTTCCACTCATGTGGCCACCGATGGTGATCACTGACCTGTTTGAAAGGTGCTTCGTGATCTCCGATGTGGAGCCTAGTTTTGTGCTAGCTCCTTCCTTCATGTGACCTATGGCGGTGACCACAGGCTATGCCTAACAGGACTTTCATGATTTCGCATATCGGGATATCCAGCTGCGAGTTTCCTTGATATTCCCAACTCGCAAAACTCTGAAATGGGGCCTAGCGTTGCTAGCTCCTTCCCTAATCTTTGACAATGTGACCTCCAACTATGACCAAGGGTCAAGCAAGAGGGGCACGTCGTGATTTTGCGTTTCGATGTTTCTCCCGTGAGTCTCCTTGACTCCTCATATCGTGAACCCCAAAATGGAGCTTGGATGATCTAGCTCTGCTCTCCAACTCTCGACGATGTGACCACAAGATATGACCACTAGCTAGTCATTTGAGCACTTTTTTCTTCATATCAACGATCCACATTCCGTGGTGATCGGATGACTATCCACCGCTCCAGAACTTCAGCTTTCGAGACTTTGGGGGAGTGTTGATACTAAAACTCCTAAAACTAAACTCCTGGAATGACGTCACTCGATGATGTGTTGTGACCCGAGTGGCTGCCATGTGTCACTCATATTTGAAATATTTATGTACTTGAAACGTCAAATCACCTTGACACTTGTCCTTGTATGATTGTGCCATGTGTCCTTCTTGGATCGACGATCTAGATTTCTCCTCGATTCGACGACTCAAATTATTTTGCCATTTCACATTTCGCAAATTGGAAGGATATAACACCTCGTGCCTTTGACCTTTCAGTCAGGGAAATGCCAAAATTTAGCCACATGTCCTGCCCGATGATGGACGATCCTCTTGTTTTCGGGATTTTGTGAACCCGCTTCACTTTTCACTTTAAAGATCGTGCAGATTCTCTTGGATCGGACGACGGTCGATCCCTGCACTCATGTCTAATGCCTGAGATCTATCCTTCATCTGCGTGCTCCTCCTATGTGGACTTACGATGGCTTCCAAGCCTTTTTTGCATCAAATGAAAAACACACTCCCGACAGTAACCCTGTTGTTCTTTCTGTAACATACCATTGTTGTTATTTCCATCCATGACAATCACGTTCTACCTGTGTTGTTCTTGCATAAACCCATATCATTGTTGTTCTTTCCAATTTTCTGTTTATAAATATGCCAACAGTTATCGCTTATGAGATTATGAAAATAAAAAAAATCATTAGGTGTAGAGATGTCATATTCAATGAGAAGGTCATGTACAAATATCAGTTGTAGGGAAAGAAACAGGAAAAAGAAAAACCAGAATACACAGTGCTTGATGAGATCACTGAAAAATAAATTCCAAAGGTACTAGAAAAACAAAATGTACAACAACATGAGCAAGAGGTACCTCAAACTCCTGCAAGTGTTTTTAGAATATCTACCAGTTTAAGTAGACGCCCTAAACGATACTCTCATTCATTGTATTATTTATTGTTGATTGATTCTGGTGAACCAGAATGTTATGAAGAGGCAATGCAGGTAGACACTAAAAATAAGTGGGAGAAAGGCATGAAAGAGGAAATGGATTCCTTGTTAAATAACTAGACTTGGGACTTGATTCAGTTGCCTGCATGAAAAAGAGAATTGTAGAATAAATGGGTTTACAAGTTGAAGGAAGAAGATGGAGGAAGAAAATGATACAAAGCTAGACTTGTTGTAAAGGGGTTTGCACAAAAGAAAGGTATAGAATTTGATGAAATATTTTCTCCTGTTGTTAAGATGACTTCAATTAGGACTATTTTAAGTCTTGTGGCAGTAAAAGATTTGCATCTTGAACAATTATATGTAAAAACAAATTTTCTTCATGGGTATTTGGAGGAAGAGATTTATATGCAACAACCAAAGGGGTATGATGTCAAAGAGAAGGAAAATTTGGTATGCAGGTTGAAGAAGAGATTTTATGGCCTAAAGCAAGCTCCAAGGTAGTGGTATTTAAAGTTTGATAGGTTTATGATAGAACAAGGATATAATAGATGTTATTCTGATCACTATGTTTATTTTAAAATGCTAGAAAGTGGAAGCTATATTATCTTTCTATTGTATGTAGATGGCATTCTTGTTGCAGGGTCTAATATGCAAGATATAAATGTGCTCAAGAAGAAATTATCAAATTCATTTGAGATGAAGGATTTGGGTGCTGCAAAGAAACTCCTTGGTATGAGAATAACAAGAGACAAGAAAAATCACAAATTAACATTGTCTCAAGGTGAGTACATAGAGAAGGTGTTGGAGAGGTTTAGAATGCAGAATGCAAAACTAGTTAGTACATATTTGGCCAGCCATTTCAAATTAACTAAGGAAATGTGTCCCAAGACACAAGAGGAGATAGAATACATGTCCAGAGTCCCTTAGTCATCATCATTTGACAACTTGATGTATGTGATGGTTTGCACAAGACCATATATTGCACATGCAGTGGGAGTTGTGAGAAGCTATATGAAAAATCCAGGTAAAGAACATTAGGAGGCAGTAAAGTGGATTCTCAGGTATTTGAGAGGTACTTCTACTCATGCATTATGTTTTGGAGGTTCAAACATTGTTCTACATGGATATGTTGATTCGGATATGACAAGTGACAAATATAGAAGGAGGAGAACCATAGTGTATGTTTTTACTGTAGGTGGAACAATAGTAAGTTGGATTTTAAAACTACAAAAGGTTGTCGCACTTTAAACAACAAAAAAGAGTATGTTTTTACTATAGAGGTTAGTAAATAAATGATTTTATTACAGAGGTTTATGGAGGAATTGGGAACGAAGAAGGATAATAACAGGTTGTATTGTGACAGTGAGAGTGCCATTCATATTGCAAAGAACTCAAACTTCCATTCAAAGACTAAGCATATACAAATCAAGTACCATTTCATACGATCCATATTGGAAGATGGAAATTTGAAGTTGGAAAAGATACATACTAGACATAATCCTACAAACATGTTAACAAAGGGAGTAACCAGGGAGGAACTAAGTTCCGTCTCAGTTTCAGTTGGTCTTCAAGTATGAAGGTGAATATGAGAAATTTACTAGGTTCAAGGTGGAGTATAGTCCATCAGGTACATCAACAATGGATTTGTTGTGATCATTCTCCAAGTGGGACATTGTTGGTTGTGGAGCCTGATTATCTTCCCGATTTAGAGGTTTTTTTTGAACCGTACTTGGACCCCATTCCTTAATGGTGGGTGTTGGCACAGGGGTAGACCCAAGGTTCAATGCTTAACAACACACCAACAAAACCCTGACTACAAGCCCTTTCGGAAACACCTGCGAAGCAGGTGAAGTCTCAGCCGAGGTAGAAGCAGGGGGGGTTACAAGATGCAGGTGTCTGTAACCAGGCTAGGACATAGATCTATGATAATAACACTTCACTGAGTATTCTGTTAACACTTAGGAAGTGACATACATTAGTTCATTAACCTTATTAACATCGCAGAACATACCCAAGGATAGATCTAGCGTAGTAACAACAAAGATTATGCACCTTAAACACTTAGCACTTAGCACTGTGAATCAAATCTAGCACTTTAACATAAGCAAAGAATTAAAGAAAAATATACATATCCATTACACATCTAATCTAAGCACTAAAAAAAAAAAACAGAGATAACATTGCACAAAGAAAACCATAAGACACCAGATGTACATGGTTCATCCCAATGTGGGGCTACGTCCAACAACCGACTCGCCTCTTTATTATTCACCAATCTCTTACATTCAGTTACTCCTGTGCACTAAGCCACATAGTCGAGCTTCACACCAGAAAGGAGATCTGTGCACTGAGCACCAGATACTCCTTCCAAAAATAGGTCAAGGCACAAAGCTACCTCTCTATCAAGCACAAAGCCTTCACACATAGACACTCCTTTGCACAAAGAAACTTTGTTCACACTGAACTACCTTCACTTCGCTAACTATCTAGCTACTTTTACAATACATTATTCTTATTTATATCTTACAAAACCTTACAATAAGGTCTAATCATGGGAAAACCCCATGGGTCGACATCCCATAAACCCATTAAAAAAACCCTAGAGGACCCTTTACTAGGTCCACTTAACCCTTAAAATTGATGACATCTACGATCTCAGCTCCGCTTATGCGCTCCTTCCTCGACCAATGTGTCGAAGTAAAAAAGTGGGTCAAAGCTACCCAAAGTTCCCCAAAGCTTGGTCGAGGACCAACATGCCGCCAACACTCACCTGTGACTTGTCCTGAGTCACTCAGGTGCGGACAATGCTGCTTCGAAGGCCTCGAGCTTAACTCGGGCTTCCTCGACTTTCTGCTTCTCCTGAGCCTTCTGCTTAGCGAGCTCCTGGATCATCTGCTATGTAACAGGCCCTTCCAGGCACTATTCTACTGCTACAACCACTTGATCTAGTTGTGATCCTTGTCCATCACTCTCTTTGAACACCTTGCAGGCTTCATCCTTCACAAGTTGTAGCTTTTGCGTGACTTCCTTACCTTACCCTGGAGGGTAGTGATTTGTTGTTGTACTGTGCACTTCCCTGGGATCTTTTCATCCTTTCTACTATGGTGAGAAGCTTCATCTATGTCTGCACTGAAAATGCCTGCTGCTACGCCTCCTATAACTACGCTTCTAGCTTCTTCAGTTCTTGATCCTCGATGAGGCATTCATATGTATGGGTGCTCCTATCACTTAACTTTTTACATTCTGAGGCGAGGGCTCTTATTCTTGCAACTTTGTTCTTAGTGGTCTCCTCCCTTTGTTCATGCACCTCCTATGAGGTGCTGGGTACTGTTTGGGTCTCCAACTCTGTTATCTGAGCCTGAAGCTGCTGGAGGGTCTCAACGAGCTTCACTATTTGAGCTTCGACCAACTCCTAATTATTCTGTACCAAGAGTAGTACATAGTGACATTATTTACTTACTGCTTCTTTGACCATGGTCTGCTCCTTGAGAAGCTTCTCCTTTTCCCTTTGTAGCTAGGATTTTTCCTCCTGAAGCTTCGTCTGAAGCTCTTCTTTCTCATTTTCATGGGTAGTTACACTATCCTGTGCTGCTTGTAGTTGCAATAAGACTTCATATTTCTCCTGTTTCAAGACTTCTGTAGCCTTGTCCTTCTCTTCCTAGACTCTCTGGAACTGGGCTTTTGTTGCATCCACAAGTTTTCTCAATTGGGTGGGCTCATCTCCCAATTCTGTAGTCTGCGATGAGGAAGGCGCACTAGGTACTGTATGAACTAAGAGAACAACTTGTTGCACTTCTTTCAATTATTTCTCAATTCTTCCGTATAACTCCTCTTGCTTCTCTCCATACCTCTGCAAGATGTCCTCAAATGCATCCTCCATGGCTCCACGGACAGGATCTTCCGGTGGTGTAGCTTTGCCTCCTCCTTGTTCTTCTTCTCTTCCATCTCCTCCTCCCTATCCTTTTTCTTCATCTTCTCCTCCTCCTCCTGGCGAGCTAGACCCATTATCTTCAGAAGAGTTATCCTCTTCATCACTCTCTATATCCTAGAATTCCTCCTCCTCCTTCTTCTTCTTCGTCCCACTAGACTGTCCGACATGCTAAACTTGAGTAACTATGGGGCTTCCTATGGTGTCGATGTAAATTAATTCTGCATCAACGACAAGTACAAGAAATTCCTCCGGCCATTCCTTTGTGATCTGCTCCATATCATCATCCGTCAGCTTGTAGTATGACTATATTTATTCCTGGTTCTCATCTCTGCACGTGGTGATGTAGATGAAATGAGGATCAATGTAGGAATTTGCTATTGGTTAATACTAGTGCAGGGTGCATGGTGTCATGTGCATAAATGATTCGATGAAAACCTTCAACTGTTGATAGTATGCATGAAACACTGCATTGGACTGCCACTGCTTCGTCATGTAATTGGTATACCACAGGGTTGAAAACCGTGCAGCCAACGGCTCCGAAGGTTCGATCTCTAGGAAGGTGGATCCTTTAGGAATTTTCCACATGACAAATGCGATCAAAATGATCAACCAACTATAATGAAATTCATATCCCAAATCCTGGGCTTCGCGACAATCCTTCTCTAGCTTATTGACGAGGTAGTTTTCCCAGTTCATCTGCATGCCCTCTACACACTTTCCTGTGAGGTCCACCACAAACCTGGTGACCTATGTAGGGTGATTCTTCCTCACAAGCTTTCCAACTAGGAGTTGTAAAGCGAGGCACACTACACCATCTTGTATAGAGGATACCTTGTAACCTCGCTTCCCTTTCTCTACTTCTCTGTAAGATTCCTTGATGCGCTGTGCCAGGGAACGGTCTGAGGCCTTCCCTAGATAAAATTGTTGAGGGTGAAGAGCCTTCACACTTAAGCCTGTGATCCGGTGGATCAACGCCGGATCCATAGTAATCCTCCTATCAATACATAAGTATATGCCATGGTATCATGACAGAAGGAGTTTAACACAAGCATTAACCTTCTAGTGGCAACCAAAGTGCAGGATCTTCATCACATTCAACACAATGGACTACACCAAATCCTTAATACATGGCTGTGAGACAAGGCAAGGCTTCTTTCCAGTTGTCTTCGTGAGATAGCGGTGGGGCACCAACATGGTTTAGTTCTTCCGGTCTCCCAAGTTGAAGTCATTGTTCTTCAGAAATGAGATCTGTCCTAACTGACTTCCGACTATGCACATTCCTTTCATAATGTACGCAGTGAACACAATGTACTCAAAATCTCGAGGGATGTTGTCATGGTTAACAGTTACAGCCAAAGGTGGAATGTGTTAGCACATATTTTGACAGAAGGGTGTTTTTCCTTAGGAAATAACCCCTTAGTGAAAAAAATGCAGGAAAGGGGTGCTTGCGCAACTCACTTTGTGTTTTTATCCTAACTTTTTGGGTGATTTGATGGTTTGGTGCATTGTACTATGGAGCATACATATCTAAGCAGCTGATCATGGCGTTCTCAGATCTATGGCCCATGGTCAATATCAGACCCCCCAAACTTCTACCTTTAATGGGGGGGGGGGTCCAAGTTGGTGGTTTTCGGGTATGGGCCTCTTACTAACGTGGCACCTCTGTAGAAAATTGGAACCCCCCATGCATCACCTCTTACCACCTACCCCCCCCTCTGAGCTAGCCACCTTACTGCTTTCTAATACTGCCTGCGCTCTTGCCGACACCTGTCCTCCACTCGCTTGACCGCACGCCTGTCCCTATCCGATGTCATTTGTAACCCCTCTCATCTCCCGAAATCTATTTTCCACTCCCACTCCATGTTCCCTCCATAGTTATCATCATTTATCCCTGACCTATCACTCCCCTCTATGTCCACGTCCTCTCCCTTTTCCACATCACCCTCGCACCTTTACACCTCATCTCCCGCTTGCTAGCTCCCCACACATTACTAGTCACTGCCACTCATTTCCTTCCACTTGGCTATCGTTCACTCATTTTTCCATGCGATTTTGCACCATCGCCTCACCCACCTCCCTCGCCTTCATCCACATCCACCTATTAGTTCTCTCTGCAAAGGCCCAGCAAAGTACAGGTGGTAGATATTCAAGGTTGGACCAACATGTTTTCTAGGTGCAAAGTTGACTCTGCCCGTCCTGATCTCGATGAAGGTAGTTAATGAAAGTGAGGGAGGTGGTTGAGACATCATCTCCTCCCATAAATGGAAATATAGAAAGGACTGACAGATCTGAGCTCGCGTCCAATAGAGAGATGCATGCATAGTCTGACATAGAAGGTTCAGACGTAAGAGCTCGTGTCTTGAAAGAGGCTGCATGCACAGTCTGCCAGAGAACACACAAATGTAAATCCTTGAATGTAATTAGTCGAGCACACCCCTGTTGGTAGTGGTGAATTGTTCTGAGTATATGTAGGCAGTTTTGATATCTTGTTATGGTTATAGGGTTGAGCAAGGCTCATGCATTGTAAAGTTTTGATGAAGCATTGTTTCTATGGTTATGTGTTTCGATTTGAGACTTCTTGTTTAATCTAAGTCAGCTTCCTCCTTCATATTCTTTGCCTCTGATGCTGAAGTATCCGTGATTGAAGGATTCACATGGATTGTTTTAACTGTATTGTGATGTATGTTTGATTACAATCCTGTTTTAATGTTCTTCAGTTTCCTGAAGATTTGAATCCAAGAGGATCTTGTATTTGAATTTTTTCCTCCTTAGGCTGCTTCAAGACCTGATGTCCATAGAAAACCACTATATTATCCTCACCAGTTCTTCCACCTATTCACCTTTACTAAAACTTACTGACTGAAGTTGATCAAGACCTCAACTACTTGTGCATGCTGGTCCAATTTTCTAAGTTACAATGATATTATCTTGAGTCTGCGCCCATTTGACCCCTTTAAAATTATTCATTGTGACATATAAACTGATGGGTACTTGGCTTACCTTCGATGCAATATGAGGGTGACTTCTAGTGATAACATTCTTGGCATCGTTGTCGGGGAACGAATTGAAGAAATTTCCATGGGATAGAATGACAAAGAGATTTTGATTCTGAAGGTGCATTAGATATCAGAACCATTGAAGATTGTAGCTTGCACCTGACGACTCCACTGTTTCAGTTGTGGCTCTGAAAGGTAGACACACAAGGTCTAACCCATAGTTTCCTCTAGCAACACCTGAAGTTGACCCAGAGAAAGATACCAAAAAATGAAAGACCACTTAGGAAGGCGCTTCAGCTGTTGTACTAGGTATTTCTCGTAATTTCCATAATCCTTCTTTAGAAACTCCAGTATCTGCTTCTCATTCTCCTGTTATACCATCTGTTGGAGTTTCTATAATTTTAAGGTTTGGGAGTGTTCCTGTTGATCTCTCCCCTCCTAGCCTCAGTTTGGAGGGAGAAGCCTTTGACACCATTGTTTCCCCCAAAGTTGTACCATGGTTTAAACCTAGGACGACATAAGTTTTTCCCACTCCGGGATTTACCACTCTTCCCCCTATTAGAGTTGCTGCATTTACAGAAGGGGAAATCACTGTCCCCTCGAGCCCTGTAGCCTTTTCTCTAAATCCTTAGCTTTATTCCCCTTCTCCCAGAAGAACAGTTCCAGTCTCCCCTGTTCAAACTCCATCTCATCCTGGTTCTCCTCCAACTCACATCCCAATGGCAGGTGTTAATCCCCCTAGAAACAAAATGGATGCCATAGTGGCTGCTATATATGCCCCTTTTATCCCGCCTTAGCCTTTGAACACTCTTCCAATAATGGTTACCTCAAGTAGTTGCCTAAGCTCACGGGTGGGGGAGACATAACTGCAGAAGAGCGCCTTGCATCCTTTTATAGTTATGCAAACAATTATGTCATTGTGAATGAAGATGTATGGATGAGAATTTTTGTTCATAGCCTTGATGGAGAGGCTAGGAAATGGTTTAGGGCCTTGGCCCCTGGATCTATTGATGGGATTGAATCCCTAGATGATGCATTCTTAAGACATTGGGGGGGATAAAAAATATTTACTTTACTATATTATAGAGTTTGGATCACTTAAAAAAGGAGAAGGGGAATTTGTTTCTGACTTTTCAAAGATGTTTAATAAAATGTATAATAAGATTCTTGTTGAGATCAAACATGCAGAAACCTATTGTGATGTATGTCTGATTACAGTCCTGTTTTAACGTTCTTCTATTTCCCGAAGCTTTGAATCCAAGAGGATCTTGTATTTGAAGTTTTTCCTCCTTAGGCTGCTTCAAGACCTGATGTCCATAGAAAACCACTACATTCTCCTCACCATTTCTTCCACCTATTCACCTTTACTACAAATTACTGACTGAAGTTGATCAAGACCTCAAGTGGTTGTGTATGTTGGTCCAGTTTTCTAAGTTACAACGATATTATCTTGAGTCTGCGCCCATTTGACCCCTTTAAAATTATTCATTGTGACATATAAACTGATGGGTACTTGGCTTACCTTCGATGCAATCTGAGGGTGACTTCTAGTGATAACATTCTTGGCACCATTTTCGGGGAACGAATTGAAGACATTTCCCTAGGATAGAATGACAAAGAGATTTTGATTCTGAAGGTGCATCAGATATCAGAACCATTGAATATTGTAGCTTGCACCTGGTGACTCCACTGTTTCGTCTCCACTATTTCAGTTGTCACTCTGAAAGGTAGACACACAAGGTCTAACCCACAGTTGCCTCTAGCAACACCTGAAGCTGACCCAGATAAAATTACCAAAAAATGAAAGACCACTCAGGAAGGCGCTTCAGCTGTTGTACCAGGTATTTTTGGTAATTTCCATAATCCTTCTTTAGAAACTCCAGTATCTGCTTCTCATTCTCCTGTTATACCATTTGTTGGAGTTTCCATAATTTTAAGGTTTGGGAGTGTTCCTGTTGATCTCTCCCCTCCTAGCCTCGTTTTGGAGGGAGAAACCTTTGACACCCCCATTTCCCCCGAAGTTGTAGCATGGTTTAAACCTAGGATGACATAAGTTTTTCCCACTACGGGCTTTACCACTCTTCCCCCTATTAGAGTTGTTTCATTTATAGAAGGAGAAATCACTGTCCCCTTGAGCCCTATAGCCTTTTCTATAAATCCTTAGCTTTATTCCCCTTCTCCCAGAAGCACAGTTCCAGTCTCCCCTGTTCAAACTCCGTCTCCTCCTGGTTCTCCTCCAGCTCACATCCCAATGGTAGGTGCTAATCCCCCTAGAAACATAATGGATGCCATAGTGGCTAGTAGATATGCCCCTCTTGTCCTGCCTCAACCCCTGAACACTCTTCTAGCTGGTGGCTACCTCAAGCAGTTGCCTAAGTTCACGGGTGGGGGAGACATAACTACAGAAGAGCACCTTGTAGTCTTTTATAGTTATGCAGACAATTATGCCATTGTGAATGAAGATGTATGGATGAGAATTTTTGTTCATAGACTTGATGGAGAGGCTAGGAAATGGTTTAGGGCCTTGGCCCCTGGATCTATTGATGGGATTGAATCCCTAGATGATGCATTCTTAAGACATTGGGGGGGATTAAAAAAGATTTACTTTACTATATTACAGAGTTTGGATCACTTAAAAAAGGAGAAGGGGAATCTGTTTCTGACTTTTCAAAGATGTTTAATAAAATGTATAATAAGATTCTTGCTGAGATCAAACCTACAAAAACCTCTGCCAAAATGAATTATGCTAGTTCTTTCGACCCTGATTTCTTCCTCTATTAAGAGAAAGAAAATCTACTTCCTTGGTTCATATGCAAGATGCGACCTTGAAAGTGGAATCCAATATATTGGTAGTTGATAATATTAGGAGTAATGCTGATAGAGATAGAGGAAAAGGGAGGTCTGAAGCTTCAACCTATGGTTCCTCCATTGCCCACCCTCAAGTAGACGAATTGAACAAGCTGGTAAGGTCACTTTCTGTTGAGGTGGAAAGATTGAAACTGGAAGAAAAGTAGAGCTATAGGAATCCCCCTAATGCTGAAAATAGGGGTAACTTTAGAAGACCAAATAACACCCATCAGATTATCCAAAGAGATCAAATAAATAGGGATAGGGATGATCAGACAATCCAAGCTCCTCTCCAAAATAACCTTGTTACTGATGAAGAAGGAGAGGAAGAAGAGGTTGATCCTGAAATCCATTGTCTTGGAGACACCTCCTCATTTCCACATTTAACCCAATCTGCATACGAGAAGTCTCTCATGGACAACCAACTAAATGAGATGAGTAAGGGGAAGAGGACTAGTAGCAGTCCACATAAATATAACCTGGGGTACAAAAAGAAAGAAGGGAAGTCTAACATTCCTGAGCAGTCTACTAGAGCAGAAGAGTCTGCTAAAGATGTAGCTCAAAGCAACAAAGGTAAGAAAGAACAAAACCCCCCACCAACAGTCAAAAGCCCTTTCCCAGAAGTAAAAGAGATTTTGAAGCTTCCTTCCTCTTTTATCTTTGAGCATGAGATTCAAAAGATTAGGATCCCTGTACCATTTTTGGAGTTGATAAAAAATGAAGAATTTAAACAATATCTTTCCAAAAGGTTGCAGCCCGAACCCCCCTCAAATGCCACTAATTCAGTAAATCTTCAAGATGAAATTCCAACAATCATCCTAGGTCCTTTGGTAGAATATAGAGATGATTCATCCACTCCCTTATATACATCAATCAACATACATGATAAGGTGTTGCATAACTATTTGATGGACTCAAGGGCATCTCATAATCTCATGCCCAAAACTGTCATGGATGAACTTGGATTAGAAGTCACAAAGACTTATCATGACTTGTATTCTTTTGACTCTAGGAAAGTGAAGTGCCTTGGGGTCATCAAAGATCTGGTTGTTTCAGTTTCCCATGAAAAGTGTGGTCATGGATATCATGGTGGCTGATGTTCCCCAGAAGTTTGGCATGCTCTTGTCAAGATCTTGGATAAAAATACTTGGGGGAACCTTGCAGATGGAACTCACATATGATACCATTCTTGTGTTTGGAGGGGAGTATAGAATAGTTTACAGGGAAGCTCAGTTGGCCTACATTATTAGTGACGAAGCAAACCCCACTAACCATCCTATTTTTGCACTTGATACTAATTTGGGATCCATTTTATTGCATCTCAATGATGCTCCTGAACCTCCTCTTGAAATTAGAAAATGGTCCATTACCTTTTGTGAAGATGCTCCTCCAATCACCTCTGTTTGGAAGATGTTCTTTGACGGGGCCTCTTCTAGATAGGGTGTTGGTGTTGTAGTGGTCTTTGTTTCGCCTACTCAATATACTATACCCTTGTCCTACAAGTTAGAATTTGAAACTACCAACAATGTGGCAGCGTATGAAGCTCTTGTTTTGGGTTTGAGGGCTGCAAAAGACATGGGAATTAAATATATTTCAATGTTTGGGGAAGCTGAATTAATTGTCCATTAGATAAAAAATATTTATCAAGCCAAGCACCCTAGGCTAAGAACTTATATAAATAAAGTGTGGGACCTGGTTGACAGTTTTTTCTTAGATTTCAACATTTCATTTATTCCAAGAGAAGAAAATTCCATGGCTGATTCTTTGGCTGTTTCAACAAGTAATTTTAGAGTCCCCTTGCCACCTAAACTCAGGTATGATGTAGAAGTGAAATATAGACCCTTTGTACCTGACAATGTCAAACATTGGAAAGTGTTTGAGGATGATCTTGAGATCAAAATATTCCTTGAGATTGTTGGTGAGTTTTTTGCATTACATAATGACCAAGATCATGATTCTGAAATTTATCCTCATGCTGATGTTTTCCTAAACAAAATTGCTAATCATCATATTGTCCAGTTGCCTAGTAATTATATTCCAAAGGGACTGGTTCCTTTGGAAAGACTTTTTAACAGGAATGATGTGGCAGTGAAGGGTAAAGATTCAACTAATGATGCTGATGTAATTGAGTGCAATATTGGTACATAGAAGGATCCAAAATTTGTCAATTTGTCAAGCATATTGGTAGGGGAACAAAGAGACGAATATGTTGAACTGTTAAGGGAATTTGCTGATGTGTTTTCCTAGACATATGAAGATATCAAAACATACAAAACAAGTGTCATTGAACATAAGATCCCATTGAAGGAAGAGGCCAAACCATTTAGGCAGAAATTGAGACAAATAAATCCTATGTTGCTTCCTATTATGGAGAAAGAGGTCAAAAAGGTTTTGGATGCCAAGATTATCATTCCTTTGAGATATTCCGAATGGGTGGCCAACCTGGTCCCAGTGAGAAAGAAAAATGGAGAAATCAGATTTTGTGTCGATTTCTAGAACATGAAGAGAAGCTCTAAGAAGAATAATTACCCCTTGCCAAAGATGAAGCACATATTGTAGAGAGTGACAGGTGGTTCTAGGATCTCCATGATTGATGGATTTTCTGGTTACAATCAGATCTCTATCTTTCTTGAAGACAAAGAAAGGACAAAATTCACTACTCCTTGGGGTACATTCATGTATTCTAATATGCCCTTTGGATTAATGAACGCAGGGGCAACCTTCCAACGAGCTATGGACATTGGATTCATTGGAGAAAAAGATAAATTTGTAGTAATCTATTTATATGACATCATTGTATTTTCCAGGTTTGATAAAGAGCATTGTTATCATCTGAGAAAGGTCTTCTTGAAATGAAGAAAATTTGGTCTCTCTCTGAATTCCAAGAAGTCTTTATTTTCCATGCAAGAGGGAAAATTGTTGGGGCACATTGTGTCATCTGAAGGGGTGAAGATTGACCTGAACAGAGTGGAGGCCATCCATCCCTTGTCTCCTCCCAGATCCAGGAAAGAGGTTCAATATTTCTTGGGTAAAATCAAATTTCTAAGAAGGTTTGTTTCTAATTTTGTTGAACTGGTTAAATACATTACAACCATGCTCAGGAAGGGAAATGAAGTGAAATGGACTGCTGAGTCCAGAGATTCTTTCAACCAAATCAAGAGGGCATTGACTGAAGCACCTATTCTTGTCAGTCTTGACTACTCCAAGGATTTTCTGATTTTTTCCTTCACTTCAGTTGATACAATAACAATTGTTTTATTGCAGAAAAATGTTGAAGGATTAGAGCAGCCTATTGCCTTTTTCAGCAGGGCATTGAGAGATGCAGGGATGAAATATGACATCATGGAAAAACATGCCTATGCTTTGGTGAAATCCCTCAAGGCTTTTAGGGTCTATGTTCTGCATTCAAAATTCATTGCTTTTGTCCCTTAAACTTCAATGAAGGAGATTCTCATACAACCTGACATAGACGGAAGAAGGAGAAAGTGGATTGCCAAAATCCTTGAATTTGATCTTGAAATAAAGCCCACCAAATTGGTTAAAGACCAAGGTTTAGTTAGGTTGTTGGCTGAATATAATTGAAAATCTTTGGGGGTTAATTTCATCAACACTTGCTCAGAAAATCAACAAGCTAAGTTGTCTGATAAAGATTCTCAAGCTATCCCTATATTGGCTGAATGTGCTTGGTACAAGGATATTATATTTTTTCTGCAAAAGTTGCAGCCTCCTGATGGTATGGGGAAAAACAAGGTGAGAGCATTGAAGCTTAAATCAATTAGATATTGTCTTATTGATCAAGTCTTGTACTGGAAAGACCCGCTGGGATTTATTTTGAGATGCTTAGACCCACAGGAGGCCCAAAAGATTATGTTTGATTTTCATGACAGTTTATGTGGGGGACATCACTTCTGGAGGACTACAGCCTATAAGATTCTCAGGGCTAGGTATTTCTGGCCTAGTCTATTCACCGATGTTTGTGAAAAGATCAGGTCTTGTGTTAAGTGTAAAAAATTCTCTGGAAAGCAACAACTCAAGTCTTTTCCATTGAAGCCTATGGAAGCTTTAGGACCCTTTCAGCAGTGGGGCCTATATTTTATTGGGGAAATTCATCCTTCTTAAAGTGGTCAACATAGGTGGATCTTGACTACCACTGATTACTTTACCCAGTGGATAGAAGGCATCCCCACAAGGATTTCTTCCCAAAAGGTGATCATTTTTTTTATTGAGGATATTATGGCAAGATTTGGTTGTCCGAACATAATTGTCATTGATAATGCTGCATCTTTCAAGGTTGAACCATTGATCCAGTTTTATGAGCAGTTCAGAATTGCATTAATTAATTCTACCCCTTACTACCCCCAAGGGAATGGACTGGCAGAGTCCTCTAACAAGATATTTATAAAGATCATTAAAAGTATGTTAGAGGACAATAAGAAAGCATGGGATTCAAAGATCAAATATGTTGTGTGGGATGATAGAGTAACAACAAAGAGGTCTCTTGGTGTCTCTCCTTTTTAGCTTGTGTATGTAGTGGAGGCCATTTTTCCTTCTCATCTTGCCTTTCCTGTGGAAAAATTCTTCCAAGACTACCAAGGAGAGTCTGATGATATGATCAGAAGAATACAAAAGTTGGTAGAAGTGCAACAGACCAAAGAATAGTTACTGGACAAAGCACATGACCATCAACAAAATATCAAGCAGGCTTTCGACAAGAAGGTAAACAAAGAAGATTTCCATCTGGGAGATCTAGTACTCAAATGGGATGCACCCAAGCAGGACAAAGGCAAGCACAGTAAATTTGAATCCCTATGGATTGGGCCATTCAAAATATCTGAGATATTTTCAAATATTACTTACAGGTTACAAAGTTCGGAGCGTGTTGAAGTTTTTGGTGGCCCTATAAATGGACATTTTCTGAAAAGGTTCTTTGTTTGAGCCATGAGTGGCTTCTTCGTGCCATTGTAAATATCATTCTCCTTTTGTTGTAATAGCTGACCACATAGCCCTAAGATAAGGAACTGAATCTACTGAAGTTCTTAGAGCCTCCCAGGGAGGTCTCTATCCCCCATGGAGCCTAATGTTAGCACATATTTTTGATAGAAGAGTGTTTTTCCCTAGGAAATAACCCCTTGGTGAAAAAAATGTAGGAAAGGGGTTCTTGCGCAACCCACTTTGTGTTTGTATCCTAGGTTTTTGGGTGATTTTATGGTTTGTCACCTTGTGATAAGGAGCATGCATATCTAAGCGGATGAGCATGGTGTGCTCAGATCTACAGCCCACAACCAATATCAGCCCCCCCACAACCTTCTTCCTTTAATGGGGGGTGTCCGAGTTGATGGTTTTCTGGTGCGGGCCCCTCGCTAACATGTCACCTCTGTAGTAAATCGGACCCTCTGTTATGTTACCACTTACCACCTACCCCCCCTCCGAGCTAACCACCTTACCGCCTCCCAATACTGCCCGTGCTCTTGCTGATACCTGTCCTTCACTCGCCTGACCGCACACATGTCCCTGTCCGCTATCATTTCTAACCCCTCTGATATCTCGACATTTGTCTTCCACTCTCACTCCATGTACCCTCCACCGTTATCATCATTTACCTCTAACCTGTCACTCCTCTCTGCCTCCATGTCCTCTCCCTTTTCCACATCACCCTCGCGCCTTTACACCTCATCTCCCACTTACTGGCACCAAACACATTCCCAGTCACTGCCACCCATTTCCTTCCACCTAGCCATCGTTCACTCATTGTTCCATGCAAGTTTTCACCATCGCCTCTTCCACTGCCCTTGCCTTCCTCCACATTTTCCTGCTAGTTCTCTTTGCAAAGGCCCAAAAAAGCACAAGTGAAAGATATTCAGGGGTGCGACCAACACATTTTTCAGGTGCAAAGTTGACTCTGCTCGTCCTGATCTCGATGAAGGTAGTTAATGAAAGAGATGGAGGTGGTTGAGACATCGTCTCCTCCCATAAATGGAAATCCAAAAAGGACTGGAAGATCTAATCTTGTGTCCGATAGAGAGTTGCATGTGCAGTCTGAAAGAGAAGTTTCAGATGTAAGATATCACGTCTGGAAAGAGACTGCATGCACAGTCTGCCAGAGAACACGCAGATGTAAAAACTTGAATGTAATGACTCGAGCATGCCCCTGCTGGTAGTGGTGAATTGTTCTGATTATATGTAGGCATTTTTGATATTTTCTTATGGTCGGAGGGTTGAGCAAGGCTACCACATTGTAAAGTTTTGATGAAGCACTGTTTCTCTGGTTATGTATTTCGATTTGAGACTTCTTGTTTAATCTAATTCAGCTTCCTCCTTCATATTCTTTTCCTCTGATGCTGAAGTATCCATGATTGAAGGATTCAAATGGATTGTTTTAACTGTATTGTGATGTATGTTTGATTACAATCATGTTTTAATGTTCTTCAGTTTCCTGAAGCTTTGAATCCAAGAGGATCTTGTATTTGAAGTTTTTCCTCCTTAGGCTTCTTGAAGACCTGATGTCCATAGAAAACATATACAGTCTCCTCACCAGTTCTTCCACCTATTCACCTTTACTACAACTTACTAACTGAAGTTGATCAAGACCTCAAATTCTTGTGCATGCTGGTCCAGTTTTCTAAGTTAAAACGATATTATCTTGAGTCTGCGCCCATTTGACCACTTTAAAATTATTCATTATGACATATAAACTAATGGGTACTGGGCTTGCCTTTGATGCAATCCGAGGGTGACTTCTAGTGATAACAAAATGTATTCAGGTAGGATCGACGGGATGTTCTTCGCATTAGCTAGATCACCGCGATGCTTACTTTGTTGTTCAGTTTCTGGGTTGACCCAGCCAGAACGACGTCCGGTCAAAGGGGAAGCCTGTAGTCCCCTATTCGATGACGCCTATATACCTTCAAATATCGGTCTATCGGTCATTATATTCTTAATCACTTCCTTGACAAACTTCTCTAATTCACTAGGTTCGCCCAACATTCTAACTTTTATTAGACAGGCGAGGTAGACAAACATACGACAGGGTAGACAAATGGACAGGCGGGGTCTAGTTCGAGATAATACATCTCGACACATGGACAATTCTCTTCTTGGCTCAGTTAATCAAGGGTAGCAAAAATTGTCCCGACGCAACGACTGACGAGTTAAATAAGCGGGGTATCGTAACGAATCTTCCAACGACCAGGAAATGCTTCCATCAATTTAAATCTGTCTGTTATGGCATGGTATCAGGTCTAAAAGTGGTCTATCATCCCATAAATGCGTTTTATAATCATTCTAGAGCGTCATTATAACATTCGGGATGCCTCCAACGGTCATCTAACTTCGCCAGGGTGAAGTCCCATTCTGCGCAGACCTATTGCTCGAACGAGGTTCAAACCCTACGAACCTGCCTCCTGTGATGTTCCAGTCTATGAAGTCCTCCATCTGGTTTCTGTAGCTTCTTCTAGTTTTCTCAACTTAGCTTTAATTTTATTGAGCTTCCTTTCCTTCTTTCCTGTTATCTGAGTCTCTCTAACTATTTTTGGAATCCTCTTTCCATTTTTATTCTTATCTTCCCATAGCGTATTGGCTTCGCACTGTTGAGGTTCCCTCAAGGATTTTGAAGTTAATATCTCTTTTCTTAACACTTCCTGAGTGTGCATACTTCTTTCTTGAATAGATAGCTAATTCAAGCCTTCTTGCATTCTTTCAACCTTGATATCTAGTTATCTTTCTTTATGTCCCTCCTGCGTTGTTGCTTTGTTATGTTTCTTCGAATTATTCTCTCGTTCTTCTATTAGTCGGTATATTTTCTTAGCTATGAAATCCATTAATTCTTGCTTTTTATTTTCGGTAGATTCTTCCTCTGCTTTCCTTCTGATTTGATCCTTATCAATCCAAGGATTACCTAATAGTAGTGGGAAATGGGCTTTGTCCCCAACAAACTTAATAACTTCAAATTCTTCTTCAGTTGATGTTCCCTGAACAATAATAGGTACATTAGTAACTCTTCCACATAGGGTTATCATCTTACCCTTAAACATGCCTATCCTTCCCAACGAAGGTATCATAGTAGGATTTCCCAAAATTCCCAAGTTTCTTCTGTCATAATATTCACTTGTGTTTCTTCATCCAACACACACTCTATGTCGAAGTCTCGTATTCTTGTTTTTATGTGATGTTTTACTTTCAGGATCTATGGTAAACTGACATCTTTGTGAACATCCATCGTTTCTTTCAACTGTAATAACGTAGTCTAAAATTTCTCTTACCTTTTCTCTTTATGACTTCCTAACATGCCCTTAGTCTCTTGACTTTCTTCATAGTTTTCTTGCCTTATGTTCACCCCTTCAACTTTAGCAATCATCCTTGGACAATCCTCAACCTCATGACCAAAAATATTACAACAAAGACAAATAGGACCTACGCCAGGGAATTCCTTAGCAAGGTGTCCTGGTCTTCTGCAGTTATAACACAAATTTAATCCTCTTTTTCTTTAAAATTTTCCCAACCTCTTCTGTACTGTGCACTACCCTTCGAATCATAGTGTTGGACCTGCAATTTGCAAAAAACAATTCTAGGTTCCTGCATCCACTTATTAGTCCAAAAAATATTTCTATGCATAGGAATAACATATCTTTCTTCATTTCCATTAAATTTAATCAAATCAACTCTTTCTTTCAACTGTGCCCTAGCCTTCAAACTATGACAAAATCTATTAAAAATACTTAGGTTCATGCTTTCAAAACAAAAATTTTCACTTATCTTTCTTTTTCTAAGGCACAAAGCTTGCTTCTTTAGGATCTTACCTCTTTTATTTAGATCATATTTCTTTCTTAGCACAAATCTTCGCAAGTCAAGTAGAGTACTGCACACTTCAGCTACAGATCTACGCACAAGAATTCTCTTTTTTCTTTACTTCAGTTCCCAACAATCACAGTTTCATGTCTTGACAACAAAACCATTTGTTGGCATAGGGGAAGACCTAGGGTTCAACGCTTAACAATGCACCAATAAAACCCTGACTACCGACCCTTTTGGAAACACCTGCGAAGCAAACAAAGTCTCACCCGAGGTAGAAGCAGGGGGGTTACAGGACACAAGTGTTTGTAACCAGGCCGGGACATAGATATATGATAATAGCCCTTCGCAGAGTATTCTGTTAACGCTTAGGAAGTGGCTTAAATTAGTTCATTAACCTTATTAACATCGCATAACATACCCAAGTATATATCTAGTGTAGTAACAACAAATATTATACACCTTAAACACTTAGCACTTAGCACTATGAATCAAATATAGCACTTTAACATAAGAAAAGCATTAAAGCAACATATACATATCTATTACACATCTAATCTAAGCACTAAGAAAAAGACAATAGAGATAACATTGCACAAAGAAAACCCATAAGACACTAGATGTACGTGGTTCACCCTAGTGTGGGTCTACGTCCACCAATCGCTTTGCCTCTTTATTATTCGCCGATCTCTTACATCCAGTTACTCCTGTGCACTAAGCCACATAGTCGAGCTTCGCACCAGACAAGATATTTGTGCACTGATCACTAGATCCTCCTCCCAAAACTAGGTCAAGGTACATAACTACCTCTCTATCAAGCACAAATCCTTCACACATAGACACTCCTTTGCACAAAGCATCTTTGTTCACACAAAACTACCTTCACTTTGCTAACTATCTAGCTACTTTTACAATACAATCTTCTTATTTATATATTACAAACCCTTACAATAAGGCCTAATCATGGGAAAAACCCATGGGCCGACATCCCATAAACGCATTACAAAAACCCTAGAGGACCCTTTATTGGGTCCACTTAACCCTCAAAATCGGTGAGATCCACGATCTCAGCTCCTCCTGGGCGCTCCTTTCTCGACCAACGTGTCGAAGTCCAAAAGTGGGTCAAAGCTGATCGAAGTTCCCCAAAACTTGGTCGAGGGCCAACAATGGGGTGTGGGTAGATTCCACCCCCAAAACTATCTCCAAGGGGGTCTAAGGGGGGGTGCCCCCGAAGTGAAATTTTGGGAAAAACATTCTTGTAAAATATTGTAATTTCGTAGTCAATCTAGATCGTTCATTATAAGGTCAGACCTATGAAGGTAGAAGTTATTTTAGGGATTTTTTCCCTAGAAGGCAACCCTCTATTATGAGGGAATTGTATTGTGGTTGTGTATTATCAAAAATATTGTATTCTCAGAGAGGATACCGTGAGAGATAGAAGAGGAAGTTACAACTGGTGTGTTGTAGGTTGTATCCCTTCATTTTGCTGGATAATAAAAAGGAAGGAATTGAAAATTTATCTGGTGGACATAGCCCACGATGGCTGAACCATGTATATCTGTGTCTCTATTATATTGTGTATCTTTTGTGTTTTGTTTCCACATTTGTTTTATTTTATTGCTCCGCGATTCTATTTTTGTAATAATATTTTCCCATAGGCTGAAGATCTCATCTATCAAATCCCATACCTGCCCAATTCTAAATTCCAATTGAAAATAACGATCCACAACTCTGAATACATCAATTCCTTTGTGATTTTTTTCTTTTTCATTTTCATCATCAATTGGGAATCATATTTCCATACAACATTGCTTCCGAAACTTCACATCAACATTTGATCTCTCCCCACCACATATTTAAGAAAACTCATTATGGATAAATCTCACCTTTTGAATGAAAGTCATGGATATTCTGTACTCATTATTTGTGTTATGATCCTATGCCAATAAATTTTCTTCTAAATTTGTTAATCCAACATAAATTATACATTTGACTGTCTCAAAAAGACCGTTATTGGGATATTCTTGCATCAATTCTCTTATTGCCTCTGCAGAATGATTTCCTCCAATCACATAATATCTGCAGTCAAAACATTTTGATCTATCAAATTCCATTGAATTGATCTATCATTTTGGATATGTGCAACGAACAACTGCAATTCATGTTGGGGGCACAAACCTAGTCCCTGCGAGTCATGTTGAGGACAAGCAACCAACCACTAATACTCATGCTGGGGGCATTGGTTATGTTGAGAAACCTAGATGGATAGGACGTAAGACTATGTTCCCTTGTAAGATTTGAAAGGGAGATCACTTTAATCATATGTGCCTTGGCATTACAGAGGCACGAATATTGTGGTCCATGTCGGGAAGCTCTTCTAATTCTGAGTATTTTTCAGTTTCCCTACAATCTATTCATCCTTTGGTTGATGAAGTGGTCATGTTGATGAAATCGTTGGCCTATCCCACTACTATTTTGGGGGGTGATGCACCTTCAGACCATGTTGTCTCATAGCCTATTCAACCAGTGGTTGAGGAAGTGGTCTTGTCGATGCAATCTTCAGCCAATCCCACTATTCTATTGGAGAGTGTTGAGTCTACCAAAGTGGTCATGTCGATGCAATCTTCCCCTGATCCCACTATTATCTTGGAGAGTGTCAAGTCTACCAAGGTAGTCACGTCGATGCAATATTTGGCTGATCCCACTCTTCTGATGGGGAGTGATGTGTCTACCAACTATGTTTTTAGCATTTCCAATTCAGTACCTTCAAAACAAGGGGGCATTCTAATCACTTCGAGCACACCCCCTCCAAGTCCTAGGATGATTTCCTTTGATTGGAATTACCTTTTTGAGCCTCACCTTCCTTCTTCTGCACCCTTTCAAATAAGGGTTGAAGTTAAATAAAAAAAACATTTATCGATGTATTGTGGATGAAATATCCTCCACAACTATTTTATCCTACTCAACTTGGAAAGATTTAGGTTCTCCTGAGCTTGTGTCTACTTCACATGAGCCGTTGTATTTTGATAGATGTCCTACTAAGTATTTGGGGATTCTTCCTCAGTTATATATCTCATTAGGTGGGAAGAATTTCCTTGTTGATGTTATAGTGGTGCAAGGCTAGTTAAATTTCAATATGCTTCTCAAGCGTGATTATGTATATGCTATGAACGTTGTAGTGTCTATGCTCTTACAGGTGATTCATTTCCCTCACAATGGAAGCATTTTCACTATAGACTAGTTTGATTATGATAATCACCATCCTAATTTGACGTTAGTTTAGGATGCCCCTTTATATGTTCCTAGTATTCGTGTAGACTCTACCCCGCCATAGGTAAATTATGTGGTGTCATATCCTCGGTGTTCAGTTGCTCTTGAGCGGGAACTTGTTCACTCATGTTTTCCTCCTCAATAATTGGTCTTAGAAATTGATCCATTGGTATATATAATGGGGGTATGGGAGCCCTTAAATTCCACCTCTTGGTCCAAGTGATCTTGAGTATTCTTTTGAGTCTTATATTGTTGTTTGTAGATCCTCAAGCCTTTGTGATTGTGATTCTTAGTTGATAGACACTTCCAACCCTGACCAGAAACTCCATCGTCATATGGAATATGGTCAATTTTCTTCGCCCTTTGGGACTGTTGATCCTCCTCATTTACGTTATTTATCGAATATTGAATTTTCTTCAGATGAGGCTATCCTTGAAGCTATGACTACGGTTTCTATACTGTGGGAAGACTTACACTGTGGTTTTTGTTTTCTTCCCTTTTGGGAGACTTTCTAGGTTGACTACTGAAGAGATTCTTAGTCAGAGCCTACCATCGGGATCTACTTGAACCAATATTTTTATGTTATGACCTAAGGGGGGGAATATATATGGCTAAATGTATATGATATGACCCCAAGGGGGGGCATATATGGTCTTAAATGTACATGTAATGTGTAAATACATATGTAATAGGGTCAACCTAGTGATAAAGGGGCCTCATGTGCAAGTGTGAATAGTTATATATAAGAGATCATGTATTCATTATTGAGAGGAATTGGGAAGTATGAATGATAATTGGTTATTTGGAGGGGGTTCCCCTATTCTTTAAGGAGTTATTGTGTAACTTATGTATATTGGAGTTGTGCTCCACATTGACATTCTGTACATGGTGTGTACTTCTGTTATTTTATGATATTTTAAGTATTTGGATCATAACAAAAAACTATGCATGAGCCGTAAGGATGTGCGGTGCCTTGTACCATATTGTATAGCCGAGGATTGTTGTTTTCAAGTTTTGTATTAAGTAGTAACTCTTATTTTCCAAAGTTTCTTTCTATATTGGATTTCTTAACTTCTGGATGGCTGTTATTGGCCTTATATGTAGGATTTTGGAGACATTTTTTCTTTGGAATTTGTTCATCATATTGATCCTCTATGAAAGGTATTGACCTCAAAAATGGAGTATAGGTTAGATTTTTCCCTACTTTATTTTTGCATTATCCGTTTCCTATTTCTTTTGGATTTAGGATTGACCCCACTAAATTGTGACACTAACCTTCCTTGCTAATAAGTGTGTCATACTTTATGTGGTAGAGCCTTCCTTCCATAGGAATCCTAGTTAGAGCCTTGTTTTCCATTTGGTGCCCATGCTGAAGTACTTCATAGGCACAATAGTCTTGTTTAGTCCTACCATGACTTTGTATTGAAGCCTCACTCTTCTTTTTAATAATTTTATGGCCTATACCTAGGGGAATCCCTAAGATCATGGTTTGTCTTCTTTCAAGCTCACTTAAAACTATGAAAGCGACATCTGGCGAGATATTATTATACTTTTAATCCTTGCTTAGATTAAATATGAAAAGGATCCCCCTTGGAGTCTTCTTTAATCCCTTTTCAGACTCTCTAAAATTGAAAAGATTGTTGAGCGATCTTGTTTCCCTTCATGCTCGTTAAAGTGAATTTCAAAGGCACATCTCTCTGGTGACAATTTACCTCTTTTTCGGTCCAGATGGATAATTATAAAAAAGGTATGCCCTAGGAGCTACAATTCAGTAGGAGAGTATTATCAAGTGTAAGTTTAACCCTTTTTTGGGCTTGAGGGACTAAATTTGAGAAAAAGGGCCATTCTCCTTGGTTTTCGTTTATCACTTTTTCGATCGTTGGAGATTATTTACAAAAAAGGACACCCCTCAAAGTCTTATTTAATCCCTTTTCAGACTCCTTAAATAGAAAAATATTGTTGAGTGACGTTGTTTCTTTCACACTCATTAATTGGTCCAGAAGGAACATCTATTTGGCATAAGTTTAACCCTTTTTCCGACCAATAGATTATCCAAGAAAAAGGTACACCTTGGGAGACATGTCTCACCGGGAGAGTTCTCCTAAGTTATGATTTTATTCTTTTTTGGACCCTGGAGACTAAAATTACAAAAAAGATCACTTTAGAGTATTCTTTTAGTGTTTTCCAGACTCTCTAAAAGTGAAAAAACACTCAGCTTACCTTCTCCGGGCTCATAAAAATTTACATGGAAGAATTCTCATTGTGTCATTCTATAATCACATCATATGTCTCATCCTTGCGTCTTTGGCCTAATTCCGGCTTCATTTTTCTATTACTTAACCTTTAGAACATTCCTTAGGTGCAAGCCTTGTAACATTTTTTCCCTTGTGATATAACACCTTGACCCATGGAGGAATTTTCCTGAGTGTCCTTATCTTGCACATGTCTCCTTGCACTAAGAATCAACATGTTCCATGCACTTGGAAA
>ML786777.1:899099-911952 GCA_009831015.1 Picea engelmannii | reverse complement strand
GGGAGAACATTGGTTCTTTGTTATATAGGTTTGTTCATGTGTGACTGGAAGTTGGTGCTTCCATCCAGTTGGTGCTGGAATAGTGAGGGAGTTGGTGCTTCCTTCTAGTGGGTGCTAGAGAAACCAGAGAGTTGGTTCTCTCAACAAGTTGCAGCTTGCAAAAACAGAGGTAGCAGCCTCATAATGAGTTGAAGCTCATAAGTATGATAATGTACAGAATGTAAAGATTACTTATCATATCAAGAAGAAGAGGTTTTCACCCTTTATGGGTTTCCTCAGGAAAATCAGTGTCTCTGTGTATTTTTGTGTGATTGATCATTGTATATATATGCATGTTAAGTCATCAGCAACACATTAAATAATAATCTAAAAAGAATCAAAATCACAAGAAAAGTTTCAAGCTTATATATATATATATATANTCAGTTATATTTCCAATAAATGGTATCAAAGCCAGGTTCCTTTGATCAAAGGTAGATCCATAAGCTTGAACATGACGAGTCATGATGGAGGTTCAACTAATAGACCCCCACTGTTTGATGGAACAAACTTTGCCTTTTGGAAAATAAGGATGAGAACATATTTAATGTCCTTGGGTACTGATGTTTGGGATGTCATTGAAACGGGATATGTGAAGCCTGTAGTCTTAGCCTCAAAAGATGATAAGCTAGAGTTTAGCTTTAATTCTAAATCAATGAATGCCATCCTCAGTGGACTTGCTAAAGCCGAGTTTGTCAAAGTCATGCATTGTGATTCAGCAAAAGTTATGTGGGACAAGATGATAAGCAGTTATGAAGGTGATGAAAAAGTGAAAGACTCAAAACTTCAAACTCATAGACTGAAGTTTGAGCAGTTAAAGATGGATGAAGATGAAACTATCAGTAAGTACTTTTTATGTATAGAAGGACTTGTCGACACTATGAAAGGGCTAGGTGAAATGATAGTTGATTCTTTTCTAATCTAGAAAATATTAAGATCTCTTCCTGATAGATTTAATCTGAAGGTCTCTGCTATAGAGGAAATAGCTGATCTCAAAACGATGACCCTAGATCAAACTTTTGGAACCCTAATTGCTTATGAAATGAGAATCAACAAAGGTAAATCCACTACAAGAGAGGCATCTTTTAAATTAGAGAAAAACACAAACTCTGACATAGATGAGATTGAAGCAAATTTTCTGAGAAGGTCGAAGAAAGGATCAGGAAAATACAAAGGTAAACTACCTTTCAAATGTTTCAACTGTTGTAAGATAGGTCATTTTGCAAATAAGTTTCCTCACAAAAGAAAGGATCAGACATATGATGATGAGGAGAATCACAAAAAAAATAACTTCTATAAAGAGAATAATTTTAAGAAGAAAAGTCTTTGTGTAAACAATGACAATGATCCTTCAGATGATGAATACAATGACTCTTTTATTGAAGATAAACCAAATAATATCATGCTAATAGATTTAGAAGATCTAAACAATGAAGATACAGGAAGTGAGTGTGTTGACTGCGAAGAAGAAGTATATCTTGAAGGAGAACTTGTCAGTGCCATGAAAGAGATTGATAGACTCGGAGAAAAGGAAAGAAAACAAAAATAGTTACTACTTAGGTATGAGAAAACATGAAAGGAACCATCTGAAGAAATTAATATGTTGAAGGTTCAATTAGAAGAATCCAAGAAGATTGAATACATCCTCAAACAACAATTGAAGGAAGCCAAAACGAAAGATGAAAAATTGGAAGATGAAGTGGTGACTGTCAGAAAATATCTAGAGAAATTCCAGGCTTTATATCATCAGAATCTAACAAGTATTAAAGCCTCATAAGGATTAGCCTCCATTCTGAAACAACAAAGGAATTCAAAGTTGAAAACTAGTTTGGGATATGAAGAGGGATCAAGTAGTGATCATCCAAGCAACAAAGAATTCATCAATTTTGTCAAATATACAACTATTGACAACAACAAACCTACAGACACTAAGGAAGGGAATCAGCTGCCAAGGAGGAGTGAAGGAAAAGCTACCAGAATTGAATCTGAAGAAAAAATAAATATTACACTCTCTGCTCAAGAACATCATCAGCATGGAATAAATCGACTTGCTCAAGGAAGACAACCATTGTCCAGGTACAAAGATTCTTTCTATGGATATTGTTTTCATTTCTCTAACTTTGGCCATAAAGCTGTAAATTGTTCTTTAAGATTTGGACATAAGCAATCAAGACAGACAAGGAATAAATACTTACCACAACAAAGAATGAAATAACCACAGGCTGAAAATAGGGCGATGGTTGGGAAAAGGATGCAAACTAAGCATAACAATCATTATGATCCTTTGTTCAATGAACAAGAATGTTACATCTACCATAATTATGGACATAATGCTACAGATTATCGCTTAAATAAATATAAGCCAGAGTCAAATCACAGAGATGAAAATGTCAAGGTCTGGAAGAAGAATGAAGATAACAAGTGTGGATTAGTGTTGTCAGCTCAAAGACAAAATCACTCATGGTATATTGACAACGGATACTCCAGCCATATGACAGGTGAAAAAAGTAAGTTCCTATCACTCAAGGAAAATAAATCAGGAAGTGTGACCTTTGGAAATGATGCTCCAGGAAAGATCATAGGTAAAGGTCTAGTAAGCTTAAGTAATGGAAGAAGAAAAGCTCAAGATGTATTATCTGTTGATGGTTTAAAGAATAATATTCTTAGTGTCAGTCAGATATCCGACAGAGGATGTGAAGTCACTTTCACTGCCAAGAATTGTAAAATAAAGACATTCAACACAGAGGAACTGCTTTCAAAAGGGGTTAGAACTGAAAACAACGCATACGTCTTGAAGGAAGATAAGGAGAAGTGTCATTTAAGAAAAAATGATGAAAGTTGGTTATGGCACAGAAGGCTTGGACACTTGAATTTTGATCATATTGTCAAACTGAATAATGAAGGTGTTGTAAAAGACCTTCCAAAATTATCTAAGCCTAATAAATCTGTATGTGAGTCCTGCCAAATGGGGAAGTTGACTCGTGCTCAATTCAAATTGATGAGTTTTACATATTCAGAAAAATTGCTTCAACTTGTTCATATAGATATGTGTGGACCATCGCAAAAAGAAGGAACTGGAGGAGAACGTTACTTAATGATGGTCATTGATGACTTGTCCAGACATACGTGGGTTTCCTTTCTGAGAGAAAAATCTGATGCGTTTGAGAAGTTTAAGATGTTTAAGGAATTAACCAAGAATCAGAAAGGAATAAAGTTAAAGGCAATTCGCTCAGACATAGGAGGAGAATTTATGTCAAGATATTTCAAAGAATTTTGTGATAGACATGGAATTAAAAGAGAATATACTATTCCAGGTACTCCTCAACAAAATGGAGTGGTAGAATGCCAAAATAGATATGTTTAGCATATGGAAAGGGATATGATGAATGAGAGGGACATTTCAAAAACCTTCTGGGTGGAGGCTTCTCACACAGTTGTTTATATCCTAAACAAAGCACATCTAAGGACGAATAGTGATAAAACTCGACATGAGCTGTGGTTTGGTCGACCTGCATCCATTAAGCATTTCAAAGTATTTGGAAGTAAATGCTACATCAAAAATAATGATGATCATCTGGGAAAATTTGATAGTAGATATGATGAAGGCATCTTCCTAGGATATGCAATGAACAGTAAAGGATACAGATGCTTTAACAAAAGATTGCATAAATTAGTAGATTATATTGATGTTCGAATTGACGAAGAAGCTCCTGTAAAAGATCAACATAAAATAAGCACCAAGTCAAATGAAGAAGAGGATAAGAATAAGGAAGATGAAGAACAACGAATCTCAGAGTCACAAGAAGATGATGACTCAGGTGGAGAAGAGACACCTAGACAAGAAGATTCAGGATGACAATCAACATCAAATCCTTCCTCCAGAATTACTCAAAAGAATCATCCTGAAAGTCAGATAATTGGTGAGAAAGACAAAGGTGTACAAACCAGGAGAAGGATAATCAAGGACACCGAGAAATCACACATAGCCTTCATATCCATGATGGAAACCAAGAACTTTAATGAAGCCAGTAAAGACGTAAACTGGGTAAAATCAATGAATGAGGAACTGGATCAGATTGAAAAGAATGACACTTGGGAAATCATTCCTAGGCCAACAAACAAAAATGTAATAGGATCCAAATCGGTCTACAAAAATAAGATGAATGAAAAAGGAAATATTGTAAGAAATAAGGCTAGATTGGTCTGCAAAGGATATGCTCAAATAGAAGGACTGGACTTTGATGAAACATTTTCACCCGTAGCAAGATTAGAAGCTATTAGGATGTTTCTTGCATATGCCTACCATAAACAGTTCAAATTCTATCAAATGGATGTCAAGTCGGCTTTTCTAAATGGAGATCTAAAAGAAGAAGTCTATATGGAACAATCGAAGGGTTTCCAACTGTCAGATAACTCTGATTTTGTCTGCAAGATGAAGAAAGCTTTATATGGGTTGAAACAAGCTCCTCATGCCTGGTATTACATACTGGATAAGTATCTTCAAAACAAAGGGTTCAAGAGAGGAAAAGTTGACAACAATCTATATATCAAAACTGAGGGTGATAATTTGCTCATCGTGTTGGTCTATGTAGATGACATCATCTTCGAAAGCAATAATGCTTCATTAGTACAATGGTTTGCTTCTGCCATGCAGTCTGAATTTGAAATGTCTATGATAGGGGAACTATCATTTTTTCTTGGTCTACAAATTACTCAGAGGTATGAAGGATTATTTCTTTCTCAGGAGAAATATCTAAGAGAAATGTTGAAAAGGTTTCAAATGGAAGATTCCACACCTATGGTCACTGGATGCAAGTTAAGAAAGGATGATGACTCACCTGATGTTGACTAGAGTTTATATAGGTCTATGATAGGAAGCCTATTGTACATCACAGCATCCCGTCCAGACATAATGCATGTTGTTGGAATGGTAGGAAGGTATCAGGCTGCACTTAAACAGAGTCATTTGTTAGCTGTCAAAAGAATATTCTGATATTTGAAAGGAACAATGGACTATGGTTTATGGTATCCTAGGAATCAGAATTTTCAACTATCAGTCTATTCAGATGTTGATTGGGATAACTGCGTGGATGAAAGGAAAAGCACGAGTGGAGGTGCATTCTTTCTAGGAGATTCTCTTGTATCATGGTTGAGCAAGAAGAAAGGTTCCATTTCTTTATCAACTACAGAGGCTGAATACATTGCAGTTGCCACTTGTTGTACCCAAGTATTGTGGATGATTCAGACACTTGCAGACTTGGAGGTAAAATATACTGCACCAATCCCAATTCATTGTGATAATACCAGTGCAATCAGTGTGTCAAAGAATCCTGTCTTTCACTCCAAGATCAAACATATACCCATCAAGTATAACTTCTTGAGGGAATAGGTAACCAACTCTGTGGTTTTTGTGCATTATATTCCATCCAAAGATCAGATTATTGATATCTTCACTAAACTGCTTGCACAAGATCAGTTTGAATATTTACGCCAGAAGTTGGGCATGACCCCATTATCAACTTAAGAGAATCCTTTCTTTCAGGGGGAGTATGTGTTGGTTGAATATCTGAAACCTCTAACAAGTAATGCAACAACTCAAGGGGAGCATATTTTCTTTGACGTTGATGTCAAAGGGGGGGGAAAGGTGTGGACCAGACCTGAAGAAGTCCAAACATATTAGCGCAGTCGTCCAGGGTTGCCATCAATACCAAAGGGGGAGATTGTTGGCATATTTACAGACAGAGCGTTGGCAAGAACAACAATGGTATGGGTTCAGGCAAGAACAGCACAAGAAGAACATGATTTTCATTGATGACAAGATCAAAAATGGTATGTTACAGGCAGAACAACAGGGTTACTGTCAGGAGTGTGTTTTTCATTTGATGGAAAACAGGCTTGGAAGCCATCATAAGTCCAGACAGGAGGGGCGCGCAGATGGAGGACAAATATCAGGCTTTAGATCTGAGCGCAATGACCAATCGTCATCCGATCCAGGAGAATATGCATGATCTTTAAAGTGAAAAGTGAAGTGGGTTCACAAAATCATGAAAACAAGAGGACCGTCCATCATCGAGCAGGACACGTGGCTAAACTTCAGCATTTCACTAACTGAAAGGTCAAAGGCATGAGGTGTTATATCCTTCCAACTCTTGAAATGCAAAATGGAGAAATAATTTGAACCATCAGATCAAGGAGAAATCTGGACTGTCGATCCAAGAAGTACACGTGGCACAATCATACAAGGACAAGTGTCAAGGTGATTTGACATTTCAAGTACGTGAATATTTCAGATATGAGTGACACGTGGCAGCCACTCAGGTCACGACATGTCATCAAGTGACATCATTCTGGGAGTTTAGTTTCGGGATTTTCAGTATCAACACTCCCCCAAAGTCCTGAAAGTTGAAGTTCTGTGGCGGTGGATAGCCATTCGATCACCACAGAATGTGGACCATTGATATGAAGAGCGAAGTGCTCAAATGACTAGCTAGTGGTCATATCTTGTGGTCACATCATCGAGAGATGGAGAGAAGAGCTAGAGCAACCAAGTTCCATTTCGGGGTTCGCAATATGAGGAGTCAAGGAGACTCATGGGAGAAACCTCGAAACACAAAATCGTGATGCACCCCTCTTGCTTGGCCCTTGGTCATAGTTGGAGGTCACATCGTCGAAGATTGGGGAAGGATATAGCAACGCTAGGCCCTATTTTGTATTTTTGTGAGCTGGGAAGATCGAGGCAACTCGCAGCTGGATATCCTGATATGAGAAATCACGGAAGTCCCGTTAGGCGTAACCTGTGGTCACTGCCAAAGGTCACGTGAAGGAAGGAGTTAGCACGGTACTAGGCTCCACATTGGAGTTCACCGAGAACACGAAGTGCCTTTCATCCAGGCCAGTGATCACAGTCGGTGGTCACGTGAGGGGAAGGAGCTAGCGTAGCTAGGCTCCATTTCATGATCGAGAGTTGGAAGAGTCCAGTTCACTCACAGTAAGAAAACCCGAAATGCGAAATCGTGAAATGACTATTGGAGAGGCATACAGTCACCACTGATGGTCATGTAAAAGGAAGGGGCTTAACCAAAAAATCTAAAATCCCACTATGAAGTTTTCTCAGAAGGAGTGAAGGCACCAAATGCATGAACGCATGGAGGTTCTCTCAGTAACTACCAAAAAGAAGTGATTTCATCTGCCAGAGAATTTGAGGAGCTGTAGGGTGACTATCAGAGGAGTCGAAGAGCCTTAGTGTAACTGTTAGAGACCATTGATGGTGTCTGCCAGAGAATTTGAAGAGTCTTCAAGGTGATCGCCAGAGAAGACGAAGAGTCTCGAGGCAACTTCTAGTGGAGTGTAGACTCATCATAGAGTCGACTGACGGATGGAAAAGGTTTGAAGACTGTTACAGCCAGTGAAGCCAAAGGATCTCAGGAGAAGGGCTAGTGATGATGAATGCAGTGAAGTGTATGCAGTGGTATAGTGCATGCATCATGCACAAGGTGTACAGAGACTATAAAAATGCAGAACAGAGAAGAGATTGGTGGTGTTATTCTTTGGGAGTGAATTATGTAAGTATAAGATTGAAATTTAGAGGAGAAAAAGTGTTGAAGAAGAGAAAAATAGAGAGGCATATGTGAGACAGTAAAAGAAGGTTGAAGCGCAGATGCAGATATAGCGAAGAATATCAGAAAGCTGAAGAAGATACAGGCAGAGAGACACTGATGCAAGAGAGCAGAGCGGTGTAGCAGAACAATGATGAGCCTAGTAAGCCATTAATAACTATTGAATCACTGTAATAGAGTCACAAAAAGCAAAGTTTTATATTTCAGGGTGGTAGGGAGGTGCTAGGGAGGATTGTTTTCCTCTAGGTGTCAAGTGGGTGCTTGATCACAGGAAGTTGTAGCTTCCATCTGGTTGCATCCAGAGAAACCAAGGTGGCAGGGTGGTGCAAGGGAGAACATTGGTTCTCTATTATACAGGTTGGTGCCTGTGTGACTGGAAATTGGTGCTTCCATCCAGTTGGTGCTGGAACAGTGAGGGAGTTGGTTCTTCCTTCTAGTGGGTGCTAGAGAAACCAGAGAGTTGGTGCTCTCAGCAAGTTGCAGCTTGCAAAACTAGAGGTAGCAGCCTCACAATGAGTTGAAGCTCATAAGTATGATAATGTACAGAGTGCAAAGATTACTTATCATATCAAGAAGAAGAGGTTTTCACCCTTTAAGGGTTTCCTCAGGAAAATCAGTGTCTCTGTGTATTTTTGTGTGATTGATCATTGTATATCTATGCATGTTAAGTCATCAAACACATTAAATAATAATCTAAAAAGAATCAAAATCACAAGAAAAGTTTCAAGATTATATATATATATATATATAACTAATTCACACCCCCTCGCTCTCAGTTATATTTCCAACAAGAACCAAAATCATTAACACCGTATCCAATAAAGGTACACTTCTTGGATTTTTCCTCAATCTTTATTCTATTTTTTTTTATCAATATGGACAAATGCTTCATAACCGAAAGTCTTCAAAAAAGAATAGTTTACCTTTTTACATGTCCATGCCTCCTCTAGAATTCCACCATCCAAAGAGCTTGAAGTTCCTTTGTTTATTAAGTAAACAACAAGATCTACAACATATTCTTAGAACTGTAAGGGAAACCCAACATGCAATCTCATACTCCTTGCATTCTCCATGATTGTCATGTTCATCCTTTCTGACACAACATTTTCTTGTGGTTTTCCTGGAACTGTTTTCTCTCTACGAATCCCATAGTATCAAGTTTGAACAGTAATCATCAAAATCCTTTTTGCAATATTCACCTCCATTGTCTGATCTGAGACACTTCAACCTTTTTCCTGTCTCATTCTCATTTAAATATTTTTATTTCTTAAAATAAAAAATATCATATTTTTGTTGAATGCAATAAACCCAAGTTTTTCTATTTGCATCATCAATAAAAGTAACATAATAACAAGCGCCGCCAAGAGATGATACCTGAGCTGGTCTCCATACATTTGTATGCACAAGCTCTAACTTTTCATTCTTCTTTACCTTTCCAACTTTGAGAAATCTGACTCTCTTATGTTTTCCATAAACACAATGCTCACATAAATCCAAATAAATTTGTTTAATATCTGGCAACAAATTTGTTTTTTGAAGTATCTGCATCCCCTTCTCACTCATGTTTCCAATCATATGATGCCATAGTGTTGTATCCACTCCTTTAGAAGCTAAAGAGATAGAAGAGTAAGTATTACTAGTACATAAATACAATGTACCTACCTTCTCTCCTTTTTCTATCACTAGTGATCCCTTGGTGACCTTCCATGCCTTATCCCTAAATACAGATATACAACTTTCACTTGCCAACTTCCCTATTGAAATTAGATTTTTCCTTAGATCTGGTACATGTCTTACCTCTTTCAATAACCATTGGTTTCCATTATTTTTCTTTATTTGTACCTTTCCCATTCTAACAATTTTGTTGGTGCATCATCACCCAAATGAACTTGTCCAAAATCACCTTGAACATAATCTAGAAAAATTTTCCTATGGGGTGTGGCATGAAATGATGACCCTAAATCTACTACCCAAGACTCAAAAATATTATCTATAAAAATATTCAAAGCATCTTGTAACACATCACCTGTTACATTTTCTTCTTGATTTTTCTCTTGTTGTCCATCTCTTTGTTTCTTTGGAGCTCTGTAGTCTTTCTTCAGATGCCTTTCTTCCCACAATTCCAACACTCTATCTTTACCAGTCTGGATTTGGGTCTTCCCTTCCTAGAATTCCCACGATTACCTAAGCGCTTTCCTCTATCCTTTTGTCTTCCCCTGTTCTCCACATTCAACGCATTACCTGATGTCTCTCTTGTTCTTTTCCGTCTCATTTCCTCACTAAGAATAACACCAACAACATCATCAAATTTTAGAGTGTTTGAACCAAAGACAGAGTTACTTACAACCATAACCAACACATTCCATCTTTCTGGCAATGAGCACAAGATTAGAAGAGCCCTGGTCTCATCATCAAAGTCCACTTTTACGGAACTTGGATGATTAGTAAGCATATTAAATTCATTTAAATGATCTCCAACAGACCCACCTTCTGACATCTTCATATCAAATAATCTCTTCATTGGAAATACCTTATTGGATGCCAAGGGTTTTTCATACTATTTATCCAATGCATCCATTAGCTCCTTCATTGTCTTTTCTTTTGAAATATTGAAAGCCATTGATGCTTCGAGGCTCATATGTATCGTTCCTAGTGATTTTTTTTCAAGAACCTCACATTATTCATCCTTCATGTCCGTCATATTCTTTGTTATTCCACCCAATGGCATGAATAGATCCTTCTGATATAAATAATCTTCCATATGCATCTTCCATAATTGGTAGTTTTGGTCTTTAAATTTCTCGACCCTAAACTTTCCATCTTCTGCCATTGCTCCCACTCAAACTAGAAACCCCATTTTCCTTTGAGTTACCTTTTGCTTTGATACTAGTTGTTAGAAAAACAGGATAGTGGGGAAAAAAAATAAAACAAATGCGAAAATAAAACACATAAGATACACAATATAATAGAGACACGGATATATGTGGTTCACCCAATGTGGGTTATGTCCATGAGAGAAATTGTCAGGTCCTTCCTTTTTATTATCGAGCAAAATAAAGGGATACAACCTACAACACACCCATTGTAACTTCCTCTGCTATCTCTCATAGTTTCCTCTCTCATAATACAATATTCACGATAATACATAGCTGCAATACAATTCCCTTATAAGAGAGGGTTGCCTTCTAGGGAAAAAAACCATAAAATAAATTATATCGTCAGATATGTGACCTTATAATGAACGGTCCAGATTGACTATGAAATGCCCCACACACCCCCCATTAGGGAATGGGGTCCAATAAAGGCTAAAACAAATCTTTAAATCGGGAAGATAATTAGGCTCTACAACCAACAAATATTGGTATAAAAAATCAGAGAGTTAAGAAGGTTAAACCCTTAATATGTAGGACAAGTAAGACAAGTCTCAAGAATCTTCCAGATGATATGACTATAACACCTTGGAGAATGATACAAGGAGTGAAGGATGGGAAATTTATCATAGCTATATTATCACGTGTAAGGTCAGGTGAATTCTCAATGGAATAAATGTGTGATGAACATAAAAGTAATTTTGTTGAGTTATTTTTATTTATGTTAGGACAAGAAAATTAATTTGTTTAGTTTAACATATCAATGTTCTAGGTATTTTATTATATATATCATTATAACATTGTTTATTTGTTTTATTTAATCACAAGGTGTATATGAGAATACAAGAGGAAATGGTTAAAATGTTGAGTGAAGAGAGTTGGGATGATATTAAACTCAACTGTCCAAATTCAAGATCTACAACAGTATTGAAACAATATTTTGTTGCATTCAAAAAGGTATGTTGATTTATTGCATTCATATTATTCATTTGTAGGTTAATTTATTTCTATTTTATTACTTATAGATATATAACTATATGTTTGTTTGTTTCATTAAAGATGCCAAAGAAGAATGCAGAAGGAGTACCTAAAACCTTCAAAAGTTTTATTCAAAAATCCAAGTTTGAAAGAGAAAGAAGGAGTTTTGTTCGAAATGTTGAACTTGATGACACTCTTGATCACTACATTTGGAATGTGCTCGAAATTGTTCAGTATAAAGTGATATTAGGTGATTGTGAACAAATTGAAAATATTGTTCCTAAAAATGAATACTCCCCGGTTATTTTGGATAGCCCTCATGGTTATAATATCCAAAACATTGGATATGATATTGAGCCCTATACTTACCAAGCTTTCAACAAAGTGATTATGGGATTTATCGAAGTCACAAAATCACCATTTTGGAGATTTTTGTTTTTTCATTCAGACACACAACAAGGATTAGTATAATCAAGCTTCAAGGGAAAAGAAAAGACAAGGATGCAACTTTTTTGGTAAGATATCGAAAGTGTATGTTTAGCTATTAATATTAGAAATCAATTTTATTAATTCACAAGTTAATTGAATTTGAAATTTTTTATGTTACAGGCACAAGCCTAATATTCAGAGCTCCAATAGAAAAACATTTACATGTGATATTGAGAGTACACATCTTGTAAGCTGGACAAAAGATGATTCTTATAATTCTGTTGTTATCAATGTAAAGGATGGAGGGAATCCTAGTAGTTTATTGGTTTACAATGTTGTGGTTGAGAAGCTAACATATGAGGAAAAGGATTTGAAAGGACATATTGTTAACATTTATCAAGATCCACAAGAATTAATTAATTATCTTATAGATACATTTTCAAATGAAGGAGATTGGGTTTTGGATTTGTTCTCGGGTTCAGGTAAGAATTATGATCTAACATTTATGAAATCATACTTCAATCTTTATTGTTTTTAATTTATGTTTTTTTACATTATTTAACTTAATTATTTGTTTTTTATTTGGTGATTAGGTACAACACTAGCGTGTTCCTTACTAAAAGTAAGAAATTGCATAGCCATTGAAAGTGACCCACTACAGTGCGGTTTTATTCAGCAAAGAATTTATGTTATTCTAGCTCTTCCAAATGAAATGAAAGAAGTTGGCTTGAGGAAAGGAGATTTTAATGAATCAAAGGTGGAAAAAATGTCAAAGGAACCTCAAGTACCATAAGGAGGATTGATTGGAAAGGATCACTTTGAAGAACTTGCGGATATCAAAGACCCAATGGAAGAGCAAAATAAGACAATGGAAGCACAAAATCGTGTCCAAGAAGATGATAATGTGTCTGTTGAGAATGA
>ML786777.1:847039-877749 GCA_009831015.1 Picea engelmannii | reverse complement strand
CATAGTAACTATGACTCCTATCACTGCCTTTGATTGGAACTGGAGCACAATGGGCTACTAAGAGCAACCTCGGGCCATATTGTGAAGAAATTAAAGTGATAAACATCATGTTGAGCCCAAAGTAGATTTTAGGTCAATAGTCACTTCACTTATTGCTTCTTGTGTTGCTTTACTTAATGCTCTATCACAATTTGCTTCATTTTTTTCTCGTCACCTTTGTTTTATTTTCCATTGTTTTCCCTTGTTATTTTTTTTCCTCTTTCAAATGTAATTTACCCTAGGGGAGAAACTTGTGAGTGTCCATACTTGCACAATGGATTTTACTTATTTCTTGCATAAGTATGTTACATGCACTTGGAACTTAGTCACTTACCCTACAACATTTATCTCCTCCATTTTCTTTTAGCATTCTCTTTTTCTTTTTCAATATTTAAAATATGAAAAAGATTAAAAAAAAAGTCAAATATTTTTTAAAAGAGAGGGGGGGAGGGAGGAGGGAATCAAGATCTTTATTATCAATTTATGAATTTTGTTATCATCTATGTCATCCTTGAACAAAGTAGTTGTTTTGAGTCCTTTATCTCTACTATTGGGATTAGTGATGCCTTAGGATTTTCACTATGGTGTTGAGTTGACATTTGATCTATTCCCGATCAGTTACTCTTCCTATTTGTTATCGAGTTGTACCTCAATTCCTCATGCCTAGATAATTTATATTATTGGTCTCTTTTGGAATTTATTTTTTCCCAAGTCATTCGTTATTCCATGTTATTGTTTGAGGGAATTTTTTAATTGATAACCTTTATTGAACATTCCTTAGTTTTCATGATCATCTATGTGAACCATTTCCTAATTCAATTCATTCTTGGTTTTCTTTCACATCCAATGAGTTTTTTGCATGTCAGTATGGAAGAATTCATCATTTCCTTATCATTGGTAGGTTTACTCCTATCAACTATAATGCATTTCTCTAATAGATAAACCTAAGTATTGGTAGCACCATAGTACTTACTTTCATCATTGATAGGTTTTATTGCGTTCAATAGATGACATTCATTAATCGTCATTGACTAGGTAGTTTCCACTATGTTCGAATTCTATACATCTATTAGCATAGCACGATTTTTATTTTTATCTTATGTTATGTCAATTGATGTGGGAATCATTATGGCCATCCTTTTGATGGATCTCTTCATATTAATGTCAACTCATTTTTTCTAGGAATGAGATCTAGAGAACCTTTACCAAAAAACATTCAAATATATGGTTTCCCCTCACTACATTCCAACTGAATTCATCCTTTGTTCCATTTAATATATTACCCCTTCCCTTCCCGTTCATAAAGTAGAAGAGATCAAACAAAAGTATGTCCAAATCCTCTACTCAATAAAACTTCTCAAACCTAACCTCTCTAAAAAATAGGTTGATTCCCTTTATCATCTTAATAACAACCCCAATGTTGTTATTCTAAAAGCATATAAAGGCAACATATATGTGATCATCAACACCTTTAACTGTGAAGCCAAATTACTCAATCTTGTTTCCTCCTCTTCCTACAAAAATCTCCCCAATAATCCCATAATCAAAACTATCAACTTGGTCACCAAAGTCATCAAATCCTCTTCCCTTAACCCCTCTATAATAAAGTAACTTCTTCCACACAATCCACAACCCCCCAAAATTTATAGTCAACCCAAGATTCACAAGAATGATAACCCCCTTATGCCCATTGTCAACACTATAGGTTCCCTAACCTATGCCTTAGCCATATTCTTAACCTATAAGCTTCAACCTTTTATAGGAAAAGCACCTTCCTTCATAAACTATTACACTAACTTCATCCACAAAAATCACAATATCCATCTAGATGACCAAGACCTTATGGTCATTTTTATGTTGTGTCCCTTTTCACTAAAATCCATGTTCTGGAATCCATGGACCTTATTTCCAAGTTGGTTGATCCACAAAAATTAATTCTTATTAATATGTGTCTTACTACTACTTTCTTAAGTTTCAAAGATAAATTCTATGAACAAAATAAAGGAACAACAATGGGTTCATCCCTATTCCCCAAGGTAGAAAACATCTTCATGGAACACTTTGAATATATATCCCTAGATAGTTTTCCTCTCAAACCAAAATGTTAGTTTAGGTTCGTAGATGACACCTTCATCATTTGGCTCTATGACCATTCATCCTTTATGTCATTCTTTGACCATCTTAACAGCTTATATCCCCACATCAAACTTACCATGGAAATCCATCAAGATAATGTACTTACATTCCTTGATGTTCTAGTCACCCAACAACCTGATGGATCACTCTCACATCAAGTATATTGTAAAAATATCATACCCATATATATCTTCATGCTCAATCCCACCACCACCCTGCTCAAAAATATGTTGTTATTAAAACTCTAGTATCCATAGCCATCTGAATTTCAAACCCACAACACCTTAAAAAAAGAAGAATACATTCTCATTAACACCTTTCAAGCCAATGGTTATTATATCTCTCAATCCAACATAGCTTTATATTCCACTCTCCACCCTAAACCCAAGAACCCCCTCCCTACCTCTTCTCCTCGAGATCAAATTTCACTCCATTATTTTCACATAATCATTGATCACATTTCTAAGATCTTCGAAAAAAATAATATCATAACTTACTTCAAACCTCACAAAACACTTAGGAAACTTTTCAAAAGCATCAAAGATAAAATCTAACCCTCTTTCATCTCAAGGTATTTACCAAATCCTTTGTTTTTTGGTAATTCCTACATCAACCAACTAGAAGATCTATCCAAACATGCCTCAAAGAACATATAATTTATACTCATCATAATTGTAATACTAAAGATACTATTTTTTAGCATTACCACAACACCAAACCCTTGATTTTCTGTAATCAATCCAAAATCCTTGCACCTACACCCCACTATACCTCTTGAATCATTAGAAAAACCTTGGAAGTTGAGAAACATCCTAATAGATTCAACAAATAAGATAATTACAAATTTATGCATTCTTGAAAACCAATCATCCATCATATTCACCAATAAACTCCACCCTCCCCCTTCTCTTCATTAACCCTTTGATCCCTAAAAATATTTCGTTATATCTACAACTTTTCTTCTTTTAATCTAACTAAAACTACCTTATCACTTTATTTAGGAAGTTAATCCATTTTTTATCATTATATCTTTAGTTCTTTTTTATGTCATAAAAACCTCCGCTCATCCGCCGACCGTGCCTCCCTCCCTCCTTGTATCTTTACTCTTATTTTAGTTTATTTTTTTCATATTTCTTTCCCTATCTTAATCATTATCTCAATAGTTTTTTATTTTTTCTCTTCACCTCTTTAATTTAATATTAATATTAATATTAATACTCCTCATAACAACCCTTATTATGGGCTTATTCGTATATTTATTATAGGTTTCGTTCTTCATGGATATGGATATGTTGTTAATAATTTTATTGTTTTTGTTTTACATCTATTATTTAACTTAAACTATTTATAATTTATATTATTCCCCTTTTCTAATTATGGAATTTATTTAGTCCTCTAAATAAGTGATTCGTCCAATAACTCATTTTGATCACATCAAGTCAACATTCTTTGATCTCGTTGACTCGATTTCCCTACCATTACATAACTTATATTGTTTTCATTAACACTTAAACCCTTTATAACTTATATTATTCCCCTCTTTCTAATTATGGCATTTATTTAGTCCTCTACTTAATTAATTAGTCCAATAACTCGGTTTGACCATATCAAGTCCACATCATTTGATCTCGTTGATTCAATTTTCCTATCATTACATAAGTTATATTGTTTTTATTATTGATTAATTTATTTTCATTCTTATTTAATCACTTAATTAGCGAACTCTTTTTTATCTGTAATAAAAAAAAAATTAATCCCCTAATGATGAGTGGAGTGTCCACTCAAAATGTTGGGGCATTTCTAAAACTCCAACATAGTTCATATCCAGATAGTTTACCACAACCTTTTCATACCTTGGGGCTTGCATACATTAGGGGCAGTTTTCCTCACATTCAACAATGGGACTTTATTAATGGCCCCTAATCAATTGATTCTAGTAAGTGTTTTACATTAGCACATTTATTCACATTTGTTAAAATGTACTATGTAACTTGGTACCTATTATCACAGGATTTGTACTTGTGCAAATCACTCCATAAGATCCCAATCTTTTGTAACAATTGGAGGTATCTACCATTGTAACCTAAGTAGATACTTCCTTCGTTTTAGTGAAGGAAAAAGGTCCAACACAAGGGAGGCTTCCCTAGTGACTTCAAGGGATAAAGTAGCAAAATTATCCAAGCCTACATCCCCCTATATTGGTCACTTAGAGGTGATAAGTTGTGTCTAAGAGAGGTGAAGGGAATAATTGGATTGAACGATGTAATTGGGCAACCTGTACGATACAACAAACTTTTCAATGCATAAAATAATAAATTACCAAGCTATATTCTATTTCAATCACCTTTAGACATTAGATATCACATAAAACCAATTGTTGTTCTAAAATTGCAGTGCTAAACCAATTTATATCGTAAAAAAGTACTTTATAATAGCAATGGGAAAAAAACCCAAAAAATTAGCAATTGACTCTTAGAATTTAGCTTATAACAAGGGGACCAATATCCAATTTCTAAACCAATTTTCTAGGCAAGTTTTGCCACAATATTTAGTATGCAACAATAAATTGTGTCCCTAACGGTTGTATCATTCACTTTATGACAACAATAAATTATCCAATGATTATGCAAAAAAATTAGGTACAATTAACATGTTAATGATGTCACAAAGCTAGATTAAGTGAAGTTTTTGAATGTTGTTGAGAGTATAAAGCATCACAAGTATACAGACTATGGTTGTTTACTTTCCTAGGGAAAATGGATTCAACGTAATACAATCAAGGAGGACAAGCAAGAAAGAAGGTGAATGTTTGAGCCTTAGAGATATCCACTAATAGAACCAAGTCAAACCTAAAAGGAAGACCACTAAGGTTTATCCACTCATAAACCCTAGGTGTCATCGCACTTTATCTAGTGCATCTAGAAAAGAGGTTGAATTGAACTAGTTCTTGAACCTATGGGGATAGCCACTCCTAACCTCTAGCTCCACATCGTAGCTAAGATAAACCCTAAGTGGATAGCCACTCTTAATCCTTAGACAAAATATTAAGAGATTCAACAAGTCAAGGTGAAAAAAACTAAGGACAAAATATTAAGAGATTCAACAAGTCAAGGTGAAAAAAACTAAGGAAGGGGATAACCACTCTTAATCCTTCCACTTAGGGTTTCAAGATTTCATAAATWTCAAAATAACATGAAAAATTACCACTCTAATAGATAAAATTACCTAGATAAACCAAGAAATATCACATGCAATCAATGTAAACACTTATAAACAAGGCTCACTAGCATGAGGAAACCCTAATTCATGAAGAATCCACAATCAACAAGAGAAACATCCATCAAAACTCACTCAAAGAGGTGTGCATAAGAATCCAAGAGACAAATAAAGGTAGAGAAAACTTTTCTTAGAGAGCTCCTTCCCAAGTGTGAGGAGTTATGATGATGAAAAAATGAAATGAGTGCTTCCTATATTTATATGAGGTAACCAAGCACTAATTTTCCACATAATTGAGTAAAACAAAAATAATACATGCTAAAAGTGGGTTTGACCCCTCAAAATAGCCCCTATAATAATAAATCATGCAAAATAGTCATCATAAGGCCACACATGTGGTGACATCAATCCTCCCAAGCATGAAGGAGGGCCTCCCAAGGCCATGTGTCATTGTCCAAGGTGCAAGCAAGGTGGAATAATGTTATGTCACATCAAACCATCATGTGGTGTCGAAGTGGTAAGCAAACCTTAGCACATGACATCATCATCAAAATCCTAGTGTCCAAGGTGGAGAGAGAGTATATCTCATCTTTGCATGGTGTCCAACCCATACCTAGTGCAATGTCCTCCCTCAAGTGGTTGGGTAAGGTGTTTGTGCATTGTCCAAAGTATGGAATTTATTCCCATAGGTGGGCCATCATGACCATATCTATCAAATGCAATCCCATCTTCTCATCGTCCAAGGTCCAGAAGATGTGAGATCATATGTCTGATTATGTCAATCCATCCAATGACTCAATGCTCTATCACATGTGCCATATCATGTAATAGATGTGTAACGTCCTCGGTGAAAGTAGGGGACGTCCTTCAAAGAACCATGGGAGGTGCATCCAAATCAAATCAAAGTATGGAATCAAGTAAGACCAAATTTGTTCATAAGGTATATGTAACAACTCTTTCCATCCAATTTTTTTTTTTCTAATTCTCATCGTCAAGAGTAAATTCGTATAATTATAATTAGAAATTTTCTTATGTAACATTGTTTAAATTCTTTTCACATATGGATATTTAACACTCTTTATATAATTGTCATGGTGTTACCATGACAAGGCACTCATCCAAAGTTCTTGCATTGTTCATCACCAACAAATGGGACTGACTGTGGGTGTTATCCATAGGAGCAGATGCATTCACTCTTAGCACTCTGTCCACCCCCATGCCAGGCCATGATACCACCAGGGAACCTCTCTCTTTCTAGTTCTCAGCAATTTGTGAAGGGAACTCTCCTTCACACCACTCTTAGTAGAGATTTCCCCAGACCCACATAGCTCATTCCTCCATGAGATTTTTCAGATACCTTCTCAGTATCAAGCTCGCAGCCTTCTCAGCTCAAGTTAGGTTTCTTCTCTATCAGACCCAAGATTCAGAGCTATAGCTCTTTTTTGTTACCATGTTTTTACACAGTCCATCCTTTTTCTCCAACCCAAACTCTCTTGAGTTCTCCCTCTCCCCAAATATTTGACATATCTCCTCCTAAAACTTTCTACCTGATCTCATGTCTACCCTCATGTGCTTATCTTCCACACTTCGCTTGGGAAGGTTCTTGACCTATCCCCTTCCCTCTAACAGAAGGAAAACCCATGGGCCAATCTAGGGCTGCATAATTGGTACATTGTTGTACCTATAGTTGAAAATTTCAATTGTCCTAACCTGATCTCCCATATCTGCATTTATTTGGGGTACTTGATTGTCCAACTACCATCCTTCCTCATTAACTGATTTTCATTGAAATTAGGGTTCAGGAAAACAATATGAATATCAAATATTATCATCAAGGAGGTTTGGGTCAGATTTATCATGATGAACCCCTCTCTAAGATTCCTCACTCTTTCCTCTAGTGGTATCATGGCCAGTTTTTCACGGCTTCACTCCCACAGTCAATTGTTGGCAATCTTAATTAAAATAATAATACATTTGCATTGTTCACATGCCATGGCATGGAAATCATTAACTATTATTAATTACATATAATCAAGGGTTTAGGAAAGGGGGATTATAGAAGCCACATAAATAACTCACATTAAGTATTACTTCAAACTTCACATTAGATCAAGACTTTATATAAGTTGGAAATTTTAAGTATGGGAGGACCATCATAAAAACCTGTTATTTGTGCCAACCAAAGAGAGAAAGAAAAGACCCAAATAGAGGGATATTGCTCGGGGGGAGAATGAAATAAAAGAACCCTTCAAGAGTAAGTGTGATAGTGAAACGTGATGGGATTACTTCATGGCTTATGGAATCATTTGGTCCATTTCTATGAGCACCTTTGTTGAGGGTGTGATTTCTCTCGAGTTACCACTTGCTAGGTGTTACATTTTTCCAACCCCTTAATCTGCCTTTTACATTGTCCTTTTATTAATTTGCAAGTCCCCTTTATAAGGTTTCAAGCATTAGAATTCATTTCTTTGGGACTGGGGAAAACATGAAAAGGGTAGAGATCAAATATGGATTGTCTTTTAAGACTCCTTGTTATCCTATTTCTTTCTTTCTTTCATAATATTATTTCTTTATCATTTTTTACTAACAGTTGCAATCAACCTCTGGGCCTTTATCCCCTCTTCTCATGAGAGAATGAGCCATGACCCATTATCAAAGTTTAATACACCATGACAGGCTCTAGGATGATAAGTGTTAAGTATGGAGGGGAAAAGGAACATTACCCTTGTGAAGGACCCCCACTAATACCCCTTTTCCTTGGGGGTGACAATGTGGGACTATAGTACAAATGATGGCCACTGAGGTGAAACAAGGAAAAAAAACATAACTTCATGACCTTATGATTCTTCAATAGATAATCCTCATTCACATGCTTAGTATGTTAAGCACAACACTTCATATGAAAAAAATGATTAATGTACCTCATGATGACATTGGACCACCATCTCCCAAATATGTGTTGATTGGATGTGATGAGCCTTGCCAATCAAAAGTGAAAAAGGAATCTATAGAGGGGCTATTGGGCTGCCATGAGTGGACACATTGATCATCAATGTCGTCGTGATCATTGTCTTCATTGTTGGCAATGAGATATGATCTCCTCTAGTTGTTGGAAAATTGGTTGTCATTGATGTCATCCCTAGAAGAAGCCTCGAAGCAAATCTCGGAAGCCCCTAGAAGTGATGGGTTCAATTGAAGGATCATCCAAAGTGGTCCCCTTATGGCATAGCTTTAATCATGTCCCTCATGGGAGTACACTTTGAAGAAGTATACAAGAATTCCCCAATCATCAAGTCAAGAATTCCTAAAAATATAGTTAAGAAGCCCCAAAAGGTGTGGTCAAGAAGCCCCGAAGTTGACGAAAGAAAAATATTTTGAAGGAAATTGAAAATGCATGGAAAACTTCCATGGATTGATAGTCCTAGAAAAACCATTTCAAACGATAGGTGGCACGCCACGTGGTTCCACAAAATTGAGGAGTTATGCCCTCTTAAAGGATGATCATATAATCTTTCCCCATAACATGGGTTATCCCCATTTGGAATAATTATTAAAAATAAAATTAATCATGTGTGGGTGAATTTGGCCCCAATAGATTAAATAGAAAAAATAAAATTAAAGTTATTGATCAAGTCAGCCCCATTGGAAATTGATTTTAAAAGATTAAAATTAAGTTTGTTGGTTAAGTTCAACCCTATTCTAAGGAGAAAAGTAAGTATAAGTATGAGGAGGATTCGCCTCATTTTCACATCAACTATTGCGCTCTAATTTGGGACAAACCAAGATCTAAAAGGGTGAAAATTTCAAGTAGCAAGGGCAATTTTCTGAGGTTGATCTGAAGTTGATTTGAGGAAAAATTATGGGTTACATTTGATGAACTTCAGGTCTATTCTATAGTTAATATAAGACAAATATGAGGCAATAAAAGGAGTATTGAGGCAAAGAAAATATCAGCAAATGTAAGAGTATTCCAGCACAGATTTGAAGGTTTATCTTGGGAAAATTTCAAGAGTATGTTGGCAGTGAAGTGACCCGTGTTCTAAGATAGAAATGTCAAGATAGAATCATGTTCTAAGGCAGTGAACATTAGAGGAAATAGAGAGATAAAGCAACAAGAATCTGGGGATGATTTCATGTATATAAGATAATTTTTCTTATAAATTTTGAATTATGTTCCAGATCATCTTGAGACCTATTTCTGAGGAAAGTCGAGTCTATTTTGAGTTCTAATTAGAGGATAATCAAGGGCTTGTTCTGAGGTATTTTTATTGGTTGTAAGGTTGAGTTTTGAGAATTCTAAGGCAACATTTCAAGGACTATTGAAGACCTATTCTAGCAAGTCTTGAGGATCATTTGACAAGCAGATTGAAGAGTTTCCTTCAGAGTAACGAAGGAGGGTATTTTGGGAAATTCAAAGAACTATTATGGCATAAGAATGTAGTGTATGAAGAGAATAGATCAAGGGTAACAGTACCCATATTTTTCAGGTGTCAAGGAAAACAAATTACCTTGCAAACTGTGTCTTGGAGTATTCTGGTGAATTTTGTAAATATTGCAAAAACATTTATTCTTGTGATTTTTTAAACAAGGGTGGTTGGGTGGTGCGTGGGAAGATTGGTGTCTTCAGTTTGCAGGATGGTGATTGAGAAGTGTGATTTGGTGCTCACAAGGGTATTTGTGCCTCCTTCTAGTTGGTGCTAGAAAATCCAGGGGGTTGGTGCCTCCTTCCAGTTGGTGTTGGAGAATCTTGGAAGTTGGTGCTTCCGATGAATGTAATATTCTGATACATTAAAACTTATTTCATGGTTTCTCCCATTTGGGTTTCCACGTAAAATTGTTTTGTACTATGTATCCATGGTTATTTTTTTATGATATCTTGAATGCAATTATAAGTTATAAATTGTTTATACTGATTCACCCTTTCCCCCCTCTCAGTATCCCTGAATATTCCAATACTAGTTACCTGTTGGCATGGGAGGTAACAATACCCATTTTCATTATCATAGGGCTACCTATCATTTGGAAACTGCATACATTAATTTTTAGTGACTAGATAGCAATTTCTCCCATATTTGACTTCAATACATATATTCACATGGTGAATGTTTATACATTTTGACAGATATTGATGAAATACATTAGTCTTGGGTGCCATCCCTCATTGCTTCTACTACCTGAATTGATTACAATACCACACTCTATTTTGAATTAGTATTATAGAGGACCACATTATTTACTTTATAGTTCTATTCCAAATGTACAATAAGACATAGATCCATTATGTATATGATATTATTTTTGCATAGATCCAATATGTATTTGTTTATGGCCATGATCATATAGCTTATGTATCACATGGAACTGTACTTAACTAGAAGCCATGTTTATTTTTCCACCTAATCATGGGTATGTCTACCTTGGGAAAGAGAGTGTTCAAATATTTTGTTTTTACTTGAAAGTGATTCTTTGATCACGGGTCTGTCAAAGTCCTTTATTTTTTGCAAAATATCCTCCTTATTTGTAATGTCTTTCGGCTATCAATTTCTCTTCTACCCTCACACATTATGGGGATTTTTTTATAAATTTATTTGGTCATCCCTAACCTAAGTTATTTTACCAACTTGGTGAAATCATTACATGCATTGACCTCTATAACTTTGAGTCTTCTAGGGCCTTTTTTGGACAACTTTCAATGCACCCATAACCTACTATTTAGAAACTTGTGGGAACCCATGTATTTCCTTGAAGAAACACATGGGGGCCTACACTATGTCAAATAGCAACCCACAAGAACCCCAAAAATGAACCACAATTTCAGTCTTCTAGGGACTTTTTTGGACACGATCACCATGTGACACTTGGACTAATGCGGTATACACGTCATCACAGCACCCAAGGTTCCCCCAACATGGAATTGACACTTGTCTACTTCCTACTCATCAAATGACATCATCCGATGTCATCTCAGATCTTTCGGGCATTGGCTATTGGCCATTTTCATAAGGCCTATTTCCCAAAATATCCCGATGATGTGAGATCCGAGATACAGTTAGTGTCCTAGGCATGTGGCCTTTTCTGGTCATGCCACCTGGCATGACATGTGGTACTTGTACCACTCGACACGTGGCATTAATTTTCCACCTATACCTTCATCTAAATATGCCAAAATTACAAGACACGTGGCACCACCATTGTGCAACATGTGGCCCTCCAACATCATGACACGTGGGACATTCATCGGGCGACATGTCACCACTGGGTATCGGATTTCAATAATTTTCCAATGTAATATAACTACGAAACACCTCCAGTGCCCGAGAACTACGAGATTATTAACTAAGTTAATCCCAGTGATTACAAGGTACTTAATTAAGTTAATCCCTAGGATTATGACTCCTGGCCTTCACCACAAGATCTATGATGGAGATTTTTCCATCGTGTGGAATCCAAGGAGGACACATGTCACCACTAGAAAACCATAGACATCGAGACCGCAACTATTTACCAGTCTCTTGTACACTAAAACTCCTTATAGTCCAGGGTCTGATTGATTTTTCTCCACCGAGATCTACGGTGGATATCAGTCCACTCAAAGATCCAATGGCTCAGATTTATGGGGCTCACCATAGATCCTATGCTTGACAAGGGTCCCACACTCCACTCACCCGCAACCAGATATTGACAAGTGCCACTTCCATGACACCATGGCTGCCAAGTTGGCATAGTATGTCATACATGAAGTCACTCTCTCTCTCTCTCTCTCTCTCTCTCTCGTGCTTATGTAACGAGGCATGGAACCATGGGTTGGAACCCTGGTCCCTGGATATCAGGTATCAATACTTCTAAGGGGTTTTATACTTAGAAATATTTTTGGATCCAGTGCCCCAGGACGTGGAAATCCCTCCTGAGATTTACCTATTAATCGACAGCTGAGATTTCTCAAACCGCAAATCTGATGATCATGATTTAAGGCACTTTTTCAAAGGCTTGAGCTCAACAGGGGCCCATTCTCTACCCTTTGACAAATCAAACTCCACCACGTAACAACCTTGGAAACTATGTCTTCCTATGTCGCATCATCGTCACATGTGACGACAACTCCATGTTAACACTTGTATATGTATAATAAAGATATGGAACTAGGGGGATGGAAGCTTGTCCTGTCGGGTTCCCATTCCTTCGATATGATATACGATTGGTGTTCATCCCCGTACTGATCTGACAACTATAGATTAATGATAATCTATAATGAAATTTAAACAGGATAAAGGCTCATCTTTGGACGGTTTAGATCTACTCCAGCTCGGGAATCAATAGTTGTTGAGTCTCATCACTGCGACCAGGAATTACATGGATTTTAATTCCACTTTAGGCTATGAAAACTTCCATCTCTCCCATGTCTTCCACAGGGAAACATACACACTAATTTACTTCACTTATCTCAAAACTAGAAAAGGTGTTACATTCATAAGTGCAAGTCCTACACCATTCTTGTATATCTACAATCATTTATATGCAAGGGGTGTCAAAATACCCATCACACAACATAATAAACTGGTAAGAATACAAGGATCAAATTTCAATTATACATGTCTATCTATCCATGCATACAAATTCAGATATCCAACCATACATTACAGTTCAGCTACACAAAGTATAAGGAATACTTATTTCTTTGCATGATTGTAGTCATCCAAATGAATGTGGGTGTTTTCCTTTCTACCCAACCATAGGCTCAGATGCATTCACTCTTAGCACTTTGGCCACCCCTATGCCAAGCCATTATACCACTAGGGAACCTCTCTCTTTCTAGTTCTCAACAATTTGTGGAGGACACTCTCCTTCACACCACTCTTGGTAGATATTTCCCCACACCCACCTAACTCATGCCTCATCGAGGTTTTTCAGATACCTTCCCGGTATCAATCTTGTAGCCTTCTCAACTTAGGTTGTGTTTCTGGGCTCTCAGACCCAATATTCAGAGCTCTGGCTATTTTTTGTTACCATGTTTTTACACAGTCCATCATTTTTCTCCAACCTGAACTCCCTCAAGTTCTCCCTCTCTCCTCCTAAGACTTTATGCCTAATCTCATGTCTACCCTCATGTGATTATCTTGCACACATCACTTGGGAAGGTTCTCAACCTGTCCCCTTCCCTCTGACAGAAGGAAAACCCATGGGACAATCTGGGGTTGCATAATTGGTACAATGGTGTACCTATAGTTGACAATTTGATTGTCCTAACCTGATCTCCCATATCTGGATTTATTTTGGATAGTTGATTGTCCAACTACAATCCTTCCTCATTAACTGATTTTCATTGAAATCAGGGTTGAGGAAAATAATATGAATATCAAATATTATCATCAAGGCGGTTTGTGTTGGATCATGTTGTCATTGATGCCAATGGTTTGATTATTTGGGATATTGTTGGATCATGTGTCATTGGTGAAAATGGTTTGATTGATTGATGCCATTGATTGATGTCAAGTAATTGATTGATTGATGATTGATGAACAATGTATATGTATTTTCCTTGATGATAATGATAGATGTCAAAGTGGAAACTAATTGATAAAGATGGATCATTGATATGATGTATAGATGAAGATGGATCAATGAGTTGTCATTGATACACGATGATGAATAGTTCGTTTGTTGAAAAGATGACTCATTATTGTCTTATCATGATTGATAAGGTGCACAAATGGATGAACTCCAAAGTGGTCCCCTTATGGTGAAATCCCTCATGGGAAGACACTTTGTGGATTGAGTTATCCTGGAAGAATGGTTGGAGGACCCATGCTTGTATGTGGAATAATTTGATGAAGATCAAGGAAGTTGTTGGTGAAACTATCCTATATGGATAGTGCTTGTCATACCATTTCTAATGGTATGTGGAATGTCACATAACTCCTCACGGTTTGAGATTTATGGCTTTATGGAGTTGAAGGACCCCCATATGATGGCTTGAAGCCCCAAAAGGTCAAAGAAGTCAAAGTGCTTGAAAATAAGAAATGATCATTTAAATTATAAAGTAAGGTGATAAAATCAAGAAGGAATATTTAAATGATAAATATTGGAGATCTTTCTATTCATGGAAAGTGGTTAACCCTAAAATAAGGAAAATAGATTAAGTGACCTAGAAATGGGTCAAGTGACCTAAAAATGGGTTAAGTGACCTAGAGGATGAAAGTATAAATAAGATAGCTATGGTCTCTTGTAGATCATCCTTTTTGTGGATCAATGGAGAGCTTCTTGTGACAATATCTTTTGGAGTATTGATGGAGAGCTTCTTATTGGTGTGGATCTCTTGAGCATGATTGAAGATCTATTCTGAGGAAGAAAGCGAGAGGAGGATCTCATGGACACATCGAAGTTTCAGCAATGTCGTAGATCCTGACGACAAAATTCTCGGAGCTTCAGAAACCCTAGTTTCTGAGGTATACGCGGGTTGTAATGGGCTAGGACACGTACACACATGGGTTATATGAGGACAGGTCACATACAGTGGAAACAATGGTGAAGACTTGTGTTTCATCTAGTGTCAAGCTCTTGGATGATTAGGCAGGTTCCAGATCTAAATTCTATGAGCTCAGATCTATCACTGAGACACTGTTATGGTTACATTATTGTCTTGATTGATACTATAGTTTGATGTTTTGTGAATGCTTAGGGAATCCTTGGTATGGCTTATATGATGTTATTCAGTTTGGTTGATGGATTGATCAGTACTCTTGTGATTCAGTGGTGACATGATTGTTATGGTATACTAGATGTTTCTACATGATTGAGATAGCATTCATATTGATTTGTTGTGGAGCATGAGCAAGCTATTAGAGAGCTTGGATGTGTTGGTTGATGGTCATATTGGATAGTTAGAGACAGAAGAGAATGATATATTGATTGCAGATGATCCGAGTTGATCTTGAAGGATAAACCCTAATATCTCATAATGCATACGCAAGTTGTTGTGTATATTGGTCGTGTGCATACGCGGGATGTAGTGAGTCAGTGCGCATGCACACGTTTGTTGCACTACTGATAGGTTGCATACCTGTTGACAGATTGATATATGTTGAGGATTGTTGCCTCATCTCAGTTGGTGCTGAGGGTGTAAGCCGAGTCTTGCATTATAGAGTCGGTGATCTTGTAGAGTTATACTCTATTCAGTTGTTGTTGATAAACCCCCGGATTGTTGTCCATAATAAAAAGAAAAATTGTACATAGATCTTGTGTTCTTTGTGTTTCTTGTGATGATGACTTGTTCATGATATATTGTTGATATATGTTGTTGATATATGTTCACATCTAACTAGTTATAAATGACAGCAAAGGGTAATGAATAAATGTTGAATGTTAACTAAGCAGTTTTTGTAAAGAGGGAAGCTTTTGGGAAAAAGAGCCCCACACTCATTCACCCCCCCTCTAAGTGTGGTAGGTGTGTCCAACAATTGGTTTCAGAGAAGGCCTTCACTACAAGCCTTCACAAGCTTGAAGGAGATCCATAGACACACAAATGGATGATGAAGTTCCAATCCTTAATGAGGAAAACTATTCTACTTGGAGAATAGAGATGAGATTACATTTCAAGACAATGGGAGCAGTGATTTGGAAAGCAGCCATTGGTGGATCAATTTCGTTGAAGAACAAGTCAAATTTTGCAGCTCAAAGGGAAGGAAATAAGCATGATGCATTGGCTCTCAAGACCATTCTTAGTGGACTCTAAATCCCTATCAAAGAGAGCATGGGTCAATGCACTTCCGCCAAGGATCTATGGCTAAAGCTAGAGGAGACATATCAAAGCAAGAAGGAGAAGGAAGAAATTGAAGACCACTCCATCAAGATTATCAAAGGTAAAGAATCATCAAAAACTCTTGAAAACATTTCAAGTGAAGATAAAGAATCAAGTAATGATAGCACAAAGGAAGATCTTGAAAATGAAGGCAAAGAATTATGTGTTGATGTTGGCAAAAAGGAAGATAGTGAAGATACTTCAAATGAAGGTAAAGAACCCTCAAAAGCACTTGATTGCAATGATGATGATGATGATGATGAATTTTTCTCTACTAGTGAAGAAGAAGATATAGAAATAGTTTTTGTAAAGTTTGATGGTAATTATCCCATGAAAATAATAGAAGAAAATCTATTAAAACTTCAAAAGGAAATTGAAGAAGTTTTATATAGATATAGAAGTGATCATTTTTATACACACTATAACTATCTTTCAGATAACACTAAGAAGTCTCTTAGGAGGAGTCAAAGGCACATCTTGAAGTTAAAAGAAATGATCAAGGAACAAGAAGAGATTTCTAAGACTAAATTAGAAGAAAAGAAAGAAGAGATCCCAAGACTAAAGAATGAAAAAAAAAAGATATGAAGGTAGAGGATGAGATTAGCAAAAGTTTTGAAACTATTGTCCATCTCAAAACCCAAATTGAAGAAGCCAAAAGAATAGAGGAACTATTGAAGATTCAAATAATGAAAAGGAAGAGACATGTTGTAAGTTAGAAGCTGAAATTGTTGACCTTAGAAAGAAGGTAGAAAAGTCAAACAAATTCTTGAATAGCTCATGAATCTTGGATGAAATATTGGAAAGTCAAAGATCACCATGTGATAAATCAGGTCTTGGATACAAAGGAGAAGATACGCATGCTAAAGCAAGCACCTCAAAGAAGCATGAGGTAAGTCCATCAAAGAAGGAAGACAATGTTGCAAAACAACCATCTACACAAGACAAAGAATATTTCAAAAGAACAAAGCAAGGAAGACATCAAGAAGCTATTCTTGGGACACCCAAGAAAAGGTATGAAATTATTTTTTAGGGGTATTGTTATTCATGTAATGGATATGGTCACAAAGATTTTGAATGTAGATCTTATGAAAGGAGATATAATGGAAGATTCCATAACACCACAAGGTGTTGGAGATGTGATCAAGTAGGACATATTGTTGTTCATTGTAACTCCATGAGATGCTACAGTTGTAGTGTATTTGGCCACAAATCCAAAGAGTGCTGGAACACAAGAAGAAAGTCCATGATGAGGACTTCACATAGCATCGCTAGAAGAAGGAATGAAGTAAGAAAGGGAGACATATTTGAAAAAATGGATGCTCAGAGTTCAAGTTCTGAGGAGAAAGGTCATCTACAAAAGTGGGTGAAGAAGACAGAGCAGCCAGATCAGAATGGAAGATTGAAGGGAATTTCAAAAGTGTCATCTACTGAGGCATACACGGGTGACAGTGGTATTAGTCGCGTACATATGCAGGATGACCTTGTATAGTTCACGTACACATGCACTCTGTTGTGCAGCAGGTTGCATATATGTGGTGAATCCTAAAGAAAATGGCTATGCATAGGGGTTGTAGCTTGATGTGATGGTATAAATCTGTGTTGCGGGATATGACATTGTTTATTGCAGGTTCTGACACTGTTTGTTGCAAGTTTTCATGGTTCTAAGTTATATCACACAAATTTATGATATAAAATAAATCTTGGGTGCATGGCACTAACCCATGAGTATGGATTGATGTTGATCAAATGCTCATCTATTGGATTATGTAAAATAATCTATTGGGGTACATGGCTGGTACATAATTGAATTTTCATTGATATATCTTATGATGTATTATTGGAAGCATATGGTATTGTTGGATATCATGGTGCATGCATTTTGCATGTGGTTGGACTACATATTGGGACATGTAGTTGGTGAGTTGAGTTGTACATCTTTGGGAATCATAGCTTGTTGATGCATGGTTGATATACTTGCTTGGTGCAAGTAATGATGCATGATGGTACACTCATGGATGGTATTTGTTTATCATATTGATAGATGCACATGGTTGGCATATTGGTGGAAGCACATGGTTGGCATATTGGTAGATGCACATGTTGGCATATTGATAGAGGCATATGGTTGATACATTCCATGGATGATATATTTTTGCACATGGTTGATATACATGGGTTTTGTGCATTGTGGGCACTTTTTGGTACATGATGTACTTGGTTGATATATTGTTCATGATTCCTTATTTTTATTGTTGACATTCATGATGCATGGTATGGAACAAGTTTTATTCATGAATAGGTCCAAGGATCGTCATATGGTAGCATATTGTTAGGGGGGGTCATTCTTCTTCCCATGATTCTAGGAGGAGATATTTATCAGATGCATATCTTAAAAAGAGCCCTATATTTGAAGAAAGAGCACATAGGCATAATTCCAGGAGGAGCAATGGTCATAGGGGGAGTATGTTTGGTGTATCTTCAACATTACATCAGAGTAATATCCCTAGTTCAAAAGGGGAGAGATTATTTAGAGGAAGATCAAAGGCACTCAGACAGAAGGAGCAGCCCCAAGAGGAGAATGGCCCTTTTCCATTGATGTCAAAGGGGGAGAGATAATCATATTGATGTGATTGATGTCTATTGATGGGGAGAGATTGATGTGGAGAGATAGTCACATTGACTATTAATGTAGAGCATGCCTTATCTACATGTTGACATCAATAATTGGTAACACCAATGTAGAGCATTCCTTATCTACATGTTGACATCAATAATTGGTAATTGGTGTTGACATCAATGTTGGTATTGCCATCAATGCCAAAGGGGGAGCTTGTTGGATCATGTTGTCATTGATGCCAATGGTTTGATTATTTGGGATATTGTTGGATCATGTGTCATTGATGAAAATGGTTTGATTGATTGATGTCAAGTAATTGATTGATTTATGATTGATGAACAATGTATATGTATTGTCCTTGATGAGAACGATAGATGTCAAAGTGGAAACGAATTGATAAAGATGGATCATTGATATGATGTAAAGATGAAGATGGATCAATGAGTTGTCATTGATACATGATGATGCATAGTTTGTTTGATGAAAAGATTACTCAGTATTGTCTTATCATGATTGATAAGGTGCACAAATGGATGAACTCCAAAGTGCTCCCCTTATGCTGAAAGCCCTCACGGGAAGACGCTTTGTGGATTGATTTATCCTAGAAGAATGGTTGGAGGACCCATTCTTGTATGTGGAGTAATGTAATGAAGATCAATGAAGTTGTTGGTGAAACTATCCTAGATGGATAGTGCTTGTCATGTCATTTCCGGTGGTATGTGGAATGTCACATAACTCCTCACGGTTTGAGAGTTATGGCTTTACAAAGTTGAAGGACCCCCATATGATGGCTTGAAGCCCCAAAAGGTAAAAGAAGTCAAAGTGCTTGAAAAGAAGAAATGATTATTTAAATAATCAAGTAAGGTGATAAAATCAAGAAGGAATGTTTAAATGATAAATATTGGAGAACTTTCTATTCATGGAAAGTGGTTAACCCTAAAATAAGGAAAATAGGTTAAGTGACCTAGAAATGGGTTAAGTGACCTAGAGGATGAAAGTATAAATAAGATAGATATGGTCTCTTGTAGATCATCCTTTTTGTGGATCAATGGAGAGCTTCTTGTGATAATATCTTTTGGAGTACTGATGGAGAGCTTCTTATTGGTGTGTATCTCTTGAGCAGGATTGAAGATCTATTCTAATGGAGAAAGAGAGAGGAGGATCTCATGGACGCATCAAAGTTTCGGCAATGTCGGAGATCTTGACGGAAAAAGTCTCGGAGCTTCAAAAACCCTAGTTTATGAGGTATACACGGGTTGTAATGGGCTAGGATACGTACACACACGGGCTGTATGAGTACAGGGCACGTACAATGGATAAAATGGTGAAGACTTGTGTTTGAGCTGGTGTCAAGCTCTTGGATGATTAGGCAGGTTCCAGATCTTCATTCTATGAGCTCATATCTATCACTGAGACACTGGTATGGTTACATTATTATCTTGATGGATACTATAGTTTGATGTGTTGTGAATTCTTAGGGCATTCTTGGTATGGCTTCTATGATGTTGTTCAGTTTGGTTGATTTGGTTGATGGAGTGATCAGTACTCTTGTGATTCAGTGGTGACATGATTTCTATGGTATACTAGTTGTTTATACATGATTGAGATAGCATTCATATTGATTTGTTGTGGAGCATGAGCAAGCTATTGGAGAGCTTGGATGTGTTAGTTGATGGTTAGATTAGACAATCAGAGACAGAAGAGAATGATATATTGATTGCAGATGATCTAAGTTGATCTTGAAGGATAAACCCTAATAGCTCATAAGGCATACGCAGGCTGATGTGTATATTGGTCGCGTGCATACGTGGGCTGTAGTGATCCAGGGTGCATGCACATGTTGGCTTCACTACTGACAGGTCGCGTACCTGTTGACAGATTGATATATGTTGAGGATTGTTTCCTCATCTCAGTTGGTGCTGAGGTTGTAAGCCGAGTCTTGCATTATAGAGTTGGTGCTCTTGTAGAGTTGTACTCTATCCAATTGTTGCTAATAAACCCCCAGATTGTTGTCCATAATAAAAAGAAAAATTGTACATACGTCTTATTTTCTTTGTGTTTCTTGTGATGATGACTTGTTGATGATATATTGTCGATATATTTTCACATCTAACTGGTTATAAATGACAACAAAGAGTTTGAATAAATGTTGAATGTTAACTAAGGAGTTTTTGTAAAGAGGGAAGCTTTTGGGAAAAAGAGCCCCACACTCATTCACCCCCCCTCTAAGTGTGGTAGGTGTGTCCAACAGTTTGGGTCATATTTTTCATGATGAACCCCTCTCTAAGTTTCCTCACTCTTTCCTCTAGTGGTATCATAGCCATCTTTTCAAGGCTTCACTCCCACAGTCAGTTGTTGGCAATCTTAATTAAAATAATAATACATTTACATTGTTCACATGCCATGGCATGGAAATCATTAACTATGATTAATTACATATAATTAGGGGTTTAGGAAAGGGGTGTTACAGAAGCCACATAAATAATTCACATTAAGTATCCCCTTCAAAATTCACATTAGATCAAGACTTTATGTAAGTTGGAAATTTTAAGTATGGGAGGAGCATCATAAAAACCTATTATTTGTGCCAACCAAAGAGAGACAGAAAAGACCCAATTAGAGGGATATGTCTCGGGGGAAGCAGGAAATAAAAGAACCCTTCAAGATTAAGTGTGATAGTGAAACATGATGGGATTACTTCATGGCTTATGGAATCATTTGGTCCATTTCTATGAGCACCTTTGTTGATGGTGTGCTTTCTCTTGAGTTACCACTTTCTAGGTGTTACGTTTTTCCAACCCTTTAATATTCCTTTTACATTGTCCTTTTATTAATTTGCAAGTCCCCTTTATAAGGTTTCAAGAATTAGCATTCATTGCTTTGGGACTGGGGCGAACACGAAAAAGGGTAAAGCTCAAGTATGGACTGGCTTTTAAGAGTCATTGTTATCATATTTCTTTCTTTATTTCATAATATTATATCTTTATCATGTTTTACTAGTAGTTGCAAACAACCTTTGGGCCTTTAGCCCCTCTTCTCATGAGAGAATGAACCATGACCCATTATCAAAGTTTAGTACACTATGATAGGATCTAGGATGGTAAGTGTTAAGTATGGTGGGGAAACAAAACATTTCCCTTGTCAGGGCCCCCCAAATATACCCCTTTTCTTTGGGTGTGACAATGTGGGACTAGAGTACAAATAATGGCCACAGAGGTGAAACAAGGAAACAAACATAACTTCTTGAGCTTATGGTTCATTATCCAAATTCAACGGGTGATCCTCATTAACATTCCTAGTATGTTAAAAATAACACTTCATATGAAAAAACGACTAATGTACCTAATGATGACATTGGACCACCATCTCCCAAAGATGTGTTGATTGGATGTGAAAACTGAAAAAGGCATATGTAGAGGGGCTATTAGGTTTCCATGAGTGGAAACATTTATCATCATCATCGCCAAGATCATTGTCTTCATTGTTGGCCATGAGACATGATCTCCTCTAGTTGTTGGAAAATTGGTTTTCATTGATGTCAGCCCTAGAAGAAGCCTCAAACCAAATACCAAAGCCCCTAGAAGTGATTGGTTCAATTGAAGGAGCCTCCAAAGTGGTCCCCTTATGGCATAGATTTAAGCATGGCCCTCACAGGAAGACACTTTGAAGAATCCTGCAAGAAAACCCTAGCCATCAAGTCAAGAAGTCCTGAAAATATGGTTAACAAGCCCCATAAGGTGTGGTCAAGAAGCCCTGAAGTTGACGAAAGAAAAAGAGTTTGGAGGAAATTGAAAATGCATGCAAAACTTCCATGGATTGATAGTCCTCGACAATCCATTTCAAATGATAGGTGGCACACCACGTGGTTCCACACAAATGAGGAGTTATTCCCTCTTAAAGGATGATCATATAATATTTCTCCATAGCATGGGTCAGCCCCACTTGGAATAATTATTAAAAATAAAATTAATGATGTGTGGGTGAAGTTGGCCCCAATAGATTAAATAGAAAAAAATCAAATTAAAGTTATTAGTCAAGTCGGCCCCATTGGAAATTAATTTTAAAAGATTAAAATTAATTTTGTTGGTTAAGTTCAACCCTATTCTAAGGAGGCAATTTAGTATAAGTATGAGGAGTATTCACCTTATTTTCACATCAAATCTTGTTCTCTAATTTGAGGCAAACTAAGATCTAAAAGGGCAGAAATTTTAGGCAACAAGGGAATTTTTCTGAGGCAGATTTGAAGTTGATCTAAGGAAAAATTCTAGGTTACATTTGATGAACTTCAAGTCTATTCCATAGCTAAGATAAGTCAAATATGAGGCACAGTTCTAAGGTAATAAAAGGAGTATTGAGGCAATGAAAATCTCAGCAAAGGTAACAGTTTTCCAACACAGATTTGAAGGTTTATCTTGGGAAAATTTGAAGAGTTTGTTGGCAATGAAGTGACCCCTATTCTAAGAGAACAAGGTCAAGATAGAAGCCTAATATAAAGCAGTGAACATCAGAGGCAGTGGAGAGATAAAGCATCACATGTTTGGGGAAGATTTCATGTATACAAGGCAAGTTTTCTTATAAAATTTGAAGTTTGTTCCAGATCAACTTGAGACCTATTATTTAGGAAAGTAAAGTATATTTTGAGGTCCAATTAGAGGAGAATCAAGGGCCTTTTATGAGGTCTTTTTATCATTTATAAGGCTGAGTTTTGAGAATTCTAAAACAACATTTCAAGGACTATTGAAGACTTGTTCTAGCAAGTCTTGAGAATCGTTTGATAAGTAGATTGAAGAGTTTCCTTCAAAATAGTTAAGGAGGTTATTTTGGGCAAGTAAAACTGAACTATTATGGCATAAGAATGCTATGTATGAAGAGAATAGATCAAGGGTAATAATACCCATATTATGCAAGTGTCAAGGCAAATAAATTACCTTGAAAAGTGTGTCTTGGAGTATTCTGGTGAATTTTGTAAATCTTGCAAAAAAAAATAATTCTTGTGATTTTGTGAAACAAGGGTGGTTGGGTGGTGCGTGGGAAGATTGGCATCTTCAGTTTGCAGGTTGGTTCCTGAGAAGTGTGAGTTGGTACTCACAAGGGGGTTGGTGCCTCCTTCTAGTTGGTTCTAGTCAGGGGGTTGGTGTTGAAGATTTACTTATACAACTACCAGTTACAGTTCTTCTTTATTATTATAATCATTTAGCACATTAGCTACATAAATAAGATCACTGAAAGAGAGGAAATCATAGAAACAATAGAGACACACAGATTATCGTGGGAAACCCTCATAGAGGAGAAAAACCCAACAAAAACTTCCTCAATATAGATAGACCAAATACCAAACATAAGATCCTCTACTCCTTCACTAGGAAGAGTAGCGCACCACTTAACCAAGAAATACAAAGACACAAACCAAGAACCCTCCTTGACATCACACTTAGTTGTAGTAGCAGTTCCTCCAAGACTTGTGCACTTCTTCATAGTTGTAGAGCTAGTGTGGTGTGTGTATCCAAATGAGGCATTGGCCTCTCTTATAAATAGTGGTATGGATAGCCTACAATTAGCTTTGGGTTGACCTGTCACTTTACCATATTAATTTACATTTAGTTGTTAAGGCACAATAGGGCCAAATTTTACTAAGGCACAATAGGGACTAATTAAATATAATATAATAATATTATTCAACTCTTTCTTAGGTAGAATATTCTTCGCAATTAAATATATAAACACTCCCCATTAACAACAAGGGTATTCTACTCACAACATTAATAATAACTAACCAGACTCAATACATCATCAAGAGGAGGGGACATCGTCATCTGTAAGTTTTAAACCTGTGAAGTAAAGCAATGCATACAGATTCTTAAGAAAAATAGAAATTAATCAATGGCTCATACACATAGTACACAGAGATTTACGCTGGAAACCCTTATCCGAGAGAAAACCAGCCTTCCTTGGTGTCGCACCTTTCAACTCTTCATTGTGTTAATTTCACCATCCAACATACAATATATACAATATTTTAGGTATTTTGAAGCTACCAAAACCCTAATCCCTTAATCCAGGATTAATTCAAAAAAACGTTAGAAATAGAAAAATCTGCTAGAATAGCAAAAACCGCCCAAAAAAAATTTGGGGGCATTTCCCAGAGCCGAACGTTGCACGTAACCAGGGGGGCCAAACAAGGCCCCCCTGGGACCCCCCCAGGAAAGTGCCCAGCGCACAACACAAAGAGCGAAGGAAGTTGGGATCGTCAGACGCAGTTGTTGAATCTGATGCGCCCACACACATGCATGCAAAGAATATAACTCATACCCAACTTCATCAACATCGAGAACACTTTCGGTCATTTCTATAAATCATTGGAAGTTTTTCTCATCATCAATATCATCATCATTTGCAGCATGGAGCTGGATTAACATCATCATCATGAAGCTAGAACATCATCATCAATAGCATGAAGCTAGAACAACAACATCAACAACATGGATCTAGAACAGCATCGTCAACATCACGAAGTTGGAACAACAAAACCAACAACATGGAGCTAGAACAACATCATCAATAGCACGAAGTTGGAATATCAGCATCTATATGTGGCAACAGAATGAGGCAGATGCATCAACAACAACATCTATGGTACTCTGACAGACTGTCCTCGTTGTACCTTCGAGATCTGCCCAGGAATCATAAGATTCCCTAGGATATAGAATCCTAACTGAGCTACCACTACTGACCACAGTTGGAATATACATGCATAGTTACTTTGACACAATGTCCTTATCGGACCTTTGGGATCTGCCCAGGGATGATCAGTTCCCTAAGATATAAATTCATAACTGAACTACTTGTTGTTGATCAGGATACCATAGTATCACCAACATCACCCCCCCTTTCGAGTGAGGTCCTTTCAAACTACACTAATCTTGTCTCGGAAGTACTCAAACTTCACACGAGATAGAGGCTTACTCAACACATCTACAACCTTCTCATATGTGCCAACATATTGGATATTTACAACTCCGTTCTGCACCATGTCACGAATGTAGTGATATTGGATATCTATGTGCTTTGTCTTATCATGGAACATTGGGTTCTCACTCATCTTTATGCAACTCTGGTTATCACATAGAATCATGGTAGCTTCCATCTCTAGATCGAACAGACCTGTCAACAGATTCTGAAGCCATATGGATTCACAACTAGCAAAAAATGTTGCAATGTACTCTACTTCTGCCATGCTGGGAGAAATGTTGGACTACTTCTTTCTTTTCCATGAGGTCATGGCTGACCCCAAACTGAAACAACATCCTAAAGTGCTCTTTCTGTCTGAAGCACTTCCAGCCCAATCTAAATTAGTATAACCATACAGCCTGGAGTCATGATCTCCATTATAACATCAACCATAATCCAATGTACCCTTAAGGTATCTCATCACATGATTTGCGTCTACAAGGTGAACATGTATGGGCTCCACTAGATACTGACTCAAGGTGTTCACAACAAAGCATATATCTGGCCTGGTATTCTCTAGATACATCAATGAACCAATCACTTGTTTGTATAGAGTAACATCAACTATTTATGACGAATTATCAACCAATAAATTCAGATTCATCTTCATATAAGTGGACATGGCTCTACAGTCCATCATGTCGAATATCTTTAGAATTTCCAAAACACACTTTCCTTGATTAAGTAAAATCTCTTCTAGGTTCTTCCATACTTCAAGACCTAAGAAATAATGCATCAGGCCTAGGTCCTTCATTTAAAATTCAACGACAAACTTCTTCTTACAATCTGTGATGATATTTTCTTCATTTGTCAAGAATAAGTCATCCACATATAGCGGCAATATAACTGGTCCATCATTCTCAATCTTGAAGTAAAGGTTGGGATCATATTTACTCTTGGTAAAGCCCAAGATCATTATAAAAAGTATGAATCCTGCCATACCAAGCTCTTGGAGCTTGCTTCAACTTATAGGCATGATTCTTCATGTCCTGTACTTCGAAACCAAATTTTCACATCACATTGTACTAATCTAGCACACTTTCTCAACTGCAACTCAATATGCATAATCATGTGTTGGTTCTATGTGATTTATGTAAAGCATTATCTATCTCACTTCTTGAGAGTATGTCCTCTACTCTCTCTGCAACTGTTCCTTCTGGAACCGAGACTCTCCACCTATAGCTGCTATTTCTGAAGTTAAGAATGACTGCTCTATTCTCATTATAGCTACTAAACTCTGAGAGTAGCTCCTCTACTCCATCACGATGACATATTTATTTTATCCCTTTGAATCTCATATTGCATTGGCTTCTTTTAATGGATCATGGTTGTTCTATATATATATATTCTGATTACTGGAGAAAGTGTCTCATCATAATCTTCTCCCTCTTGTTGGGAGAATCCTCTGGACACAAATTAGGCTTTGTAAATCTATATATTGAATCTGCAACATGTTTGATCTGTTAGATCAATCTTGGAAGTCACCACTGACTTCCCTTTTGGTCTTAAGGAAAATCCATATCCCATTCCTTATGATTGGCTTCCTCCTCTATCATTGAAGCAAGGGAATCTTCTCAGGACATTTCATGTCTCCTAGAGATCTCTGCATCTATGACCTAGTCTTCTCAACTCATGGAATCTGTCTGCCAGACTTGGAAGATTTCTATTTTTCCCATTTGATTCTTTCTGAGAGCAGGCTTATTTTGAGTCTTTATTTCTTCTGAGTCTACAAAAACTTCATAGTCTCAGCAGGATATACTTGGTGTTGAATACCAAGTATTAATATGAAAATTTGAGCTAGACTTCAAATGAATTCTTCTTCTTGTCAAGGTGGCTTCATTATCCATTGACCAATTTTATTGTGAGATATATTCTAATGTTCGGTCATCTTTGGAGCTTTATGCTCCTTACAATCAATTTCCATGTGAGATACTATGTATCTCAAAAGTAGCTTCTTCTTCATCTTCTTTGGTACATGGATGTATACAACTTGGATAGTCTACTCCGTGTCTCATCTAATATGTTTCCTCCTGCAACTGTCACTATAGCTTCCTCAGGGTTATCAACTGTGACCTTCCCGGAACAAGAACAACAAGGGAGAAACAACATACAAGAATAATACTCTTTATAATAATAATAAAACAATAGAAATAACAATCGTCACAGTAGCTCCTTTAGATCTATCACTTGTGACCTACCTAAAACAAGGGTAAAAATTAAGAAATACAATAATAAGGAATGAGAGAAACATTGTTCTAGTGTTGTGATCAATCATTCCTCCATCGTAACCTAGAAACAAAAAAAGAAGTTTCTCCTAGAGGAGATGTTAGTTGTATATAGTAAATGATTACAGTAAGCATTTATCTCAATAGTTCTCACATGCTACCAAGTATTCAATAATAAAACCTTTCAAAGATTTATATCACAACTATAGTGTTTAACAGTTATCAAAATTCATATGTGTAAATTTGAATCTTATTAATTTAATCAATCAAACCTAGAACCTGGAGTCTTATCCTCAAGAATGAGAGTGTTGTTTTTCTTCCAAGTCTCCTTCACTCAAGATGACAAGTACTTTCTTCAAGATGTCCTCTGTACTAAGACAATATGCTAGCTTTATAGAAATCTGAGTTAGGGAATAAACTCTATAATCTCAATTTTAATCAATCTAATACTTTGACTTTAATTTTGACCAATGGTTAGTATGATAAATTCAACAGATCAAAATGCAACCTGGATATTCATAAGATTAAAATAATTCCATAACAAGTAGAGGCATATCAAAGTAATCAAACCCGGGGTGCATTGTTCCTTTGAATCTGTTGGATCTGAGATCCTCTTGGATCTACGATTGTTGTTTTAGACAAAAGATCACTTCTCTTGCAAATACCCTTTAGAATAATGATACAGTTTGAACATATATAAGTACATACCACTGATAGAAACAACAGGTAGTGTCACCATCCGGTAGCAGTGACAAGCAATAACAAACCTTTAAAACTTCAAAAGGTGCTTCAACTTGTAACTTAAATTTAGTTGTAAATTTGTTAGGGTAAGGCACACTAGGACAATACAAATCAATCCCAACACTTCACAAAAACTTTCACTGCAACTGGTACTGCAACTGGTGTTGGCACTGCAACTGGTGTTTCGACTGGCATGAAGGAACTAGCAGGAAGGAATTGGCACTGCAACTGATATTGATACTACAAATGCAACTACAACTGGTACTTCAACTACAACTACAACTTATGGTTTTATGAGGAAACCCTAATTTTTCAAACTTCATATTTCAAAATTCTGATCCAAGGACTAGATGTGCCCTCCTAGGGCGACCTCCTAGATGTGGTTACTTCCTCCAGCATCCTCCTTAAACAAGGAAAATGTCACACTTGTGGTTTATGTAGAAACCCTAATTTTGCAGCAGCTGCAACATTGAAAATTGAATCTGGGAAAGGATGCGTTGAGGCTAGATAATTCTTTATAAACTGTGAATTGGTCTCTTTCAGGCATGCTCTGATACCATGTTGAATTTTTTACTTATACAACTAGCAGTTATGGTTCTTCTTTATTATTATAATCATTTAGCACATTAGCTGCATAAATAAGATCACTGAAAGAGAGGAAATCGTGGAAACAATAGAGACGCACAGATTATCCTGGGAAACCCTCATGGGGGAGAAAAACCCAGCAAAAACTTCCTCAATATAGATAGACCAAATACCAAACAAAATATCCTCTACTCCTTCACTAGGAAGAGTAGCACACCACTTAACCAAGAAATACCAAGACACAGACCAAGAAACCTCCTTGACATCACACTTAGTTGCAATAGAAGTTCCTCCAAGAGTTGCACACTTCTTCATAATGGTATGGCCAGCCTATAATTAGGTCTGGGCCGACTTGTCACTTTACCATCTTAATTTACATTTAGTTGCCAAGGAACAATAGGGCTGACTTTTACTAAGGCACAATAGGGCCTAATTAAATATAATATAATATTATTCAACTCTTTCTCAGGTAGAATATTCTTCATAGTTACAATATTTCAACAGTTGATGCCTCCTTCCACTTGGTGTTGGACAATATTGTAAGTTGGTGCTTCCAATGAATGTAATCTTCTGATACATTAAAAAGTGTTATATGGTTTTCTCCCATTTGGGTTTCGACGTAAAATTCTTGTGTACTGTGTATTTGTGGTTATTTGTTTATGATATCTTAAATGCAACAATATCTTGAATGCAATTATAAGTGATAAATTGTTTACACTGATTCACCCCCCCCCTCTCAGTATCCATGAATATTCCAACACTAGTTACCCCTTGGCATGGGGGTAACAATACCCATTTTCATTATCATAGGGTTACCTCTCATTTGGAAACTGTATACATTAATGTTTAGTGACTAGATGGTAATTTCTCCCATGTTCGACTTCAATACATCTATTCACATGGTGAATGTTTATACATCGTGACAGATTTTGATTAAAGACCTTAGGCTTGGGTGGCATCCCGCATTGATTCTACTACCTGAATTGATTACAATACCATACTCTATTTTGAATTAGTATTATAGAGGACCACATTATTTACTTTATAGTTCTATCTATCCTCCAAATGTACAATAAGACATAGATCCATTATGTATATGTTTGTGTATATGATATTATTTTTGCATGGATCCACTATGTTTTAATTTATGTCCATGATCCTATAGCTTATGTATCACATGGATCTACAATGTACTTAATTGGAAGCCATGCTTATTTTTCCACCTAAGCATGGGTATGCCTACCTTGGGAAAGAGAGTGTTCTAATACTTTGTTTTTACTTGAAAGTGATTCTCTAATCCCAGGTTCGTCAAAGTCCTTTATGTTTTGAAAAATTACCTCCTTATTTG